>LQNK01002628.1:146447-158615 GCA_001586405.1 Phoebis sennae | reverse complement strand
TCACGGAAAAGATAAAAACAGCTGTCAAATATTTTTACGGAATGACTAGATGCAATGCTTTGTAGAGGACCTACGTACATTACTGGTATATATTCTGGTTTTGTGACACTGCGACATTTTTATGAGTTTTAGATAGATAGTTAAAGATAGCGCTAATCCACACTTATATTATAAAGAGGAAAGATTTGTTTGTTTGTATTGTATAGGCTCCGAAACTACTAAAGCTATTTGGATGTAATTTTGCACAGTGATTCTTTGAAACCCCAGAAATTTTATCCCGAAAATACTACGGGAACGGGATATCATCATATCATGTACGCGTGTAAAACCGCGTAGCTTAGCTAGTTTGAGATAAGTAGGTAAATTAAAAAAAACATATGAACCATTGATCAAAAATACATTTAACAAATAAAAAAAACACTCCCGAAAAATTCGAAATGTTACGTTAATTTATGCGTTTCAATCGATTTTTAAACACATCAATTTACCGTTCACTCTTCTACCAATTCACAAAATAAAGACGTCAGAAGTATCAATAAAGGTGTACAACACATAATCGACCGTTTATATGCAAGAAGCGAATTCATTTGAATATTTAATTAATTTCCGCTCACTTTAACTCTATTAGCTTGCGTAAATATTCTACATATAGCTTTTAAACTTGCATCAGCATGACAAAATAAAATGTAACAAATTGTTATACATTAAAAAATACAAAATTATAAAAAAAACGTTGAATTGTTATAAATGGTTTTTTAAATAAATATGTATAAAAGCTGTTACTGCGTAGGAGAGTAATCGTATAATGATAGATAGCTTTCATTAATCTGTCTACCGTAATCAGAAATAATTCTTCAAATTCCATTCAGGAATTCAGGAATTTTTTTTCATTTCATTTCATTTCATAGTTTCGAGCGAAATCCCACGGAAACGAGAGAAATAGGCGGATGAAACCCTGGAGCACAGCTAGATAAATATGCTCTGAAAGAATGGGAGGACATTTTTTATAAAAAAATTTAAGGATAAAATTAACCAATTTGTTAGCGAATACAATTGTGTAACGTCAAACCTACGCAGTGAGCCTACAAATCACTGCATTTGCATACTGGGATCGAACCAGCTACACTTTCGCAAGCTTTCGAAATTTATTATCCTAAATACTCGGAGGCGTAATGTAATGATACAACTGTTATATATAAATTAATCGTTATCCTAACTAATAAAATAAATGCGAAAATGTTTGTCTGTCTGTCTGTCTTCACGCCTAAACCATTGAATAGATTTAAAAGGATTTTTTTTTCAATACCAAATAATTGGAAACCGAAAAAATACACCTTTCAACTCCTATGAAACCTTAAGGGACGACTAGTTTTTACTTAATTGATTAATACTAAATATAGCAAATTAACCATACAGTGTGTTAAAAAGAGTTTAACTTAATTAACGGCAGGTGGCGTTATCTCTAGACGATTTCTATCGAACCTTTGTCTTGGAGAAGATTAATTATTAATAGATATTAAGGATTGTAGAAGATACACGATTGGGCCAAGCTGGCACCAGTGTAATTATCACCCCCAGCAGAAGATCGGCGTGAAGCAGTATTGCACAAATTATATTGTTCACAGTTTTACTTGCGACCGCGTAACCATCACACTCGCCCTGAAGAAGGACCTCCGAAATGGTCCAAAACCGTCGGCCTTAATCCGATGTTTACAATAGTAAAGTGAGTAAAACCGTGAACAATATAATTAATAAAACAATGTCTCACTTATCGTTGAATCAGTATTGCACTGTTTCGTACGGTGAGCGGTGCCCGAAGGCCTGTATTTCCATCCCATTCCTCTCCCATCCTTTTCCACTCCACTCCCAATATCCCATCTTTAATCCTCTCCTTATCAAACGCAAGTCAAGATACCTTATCATCACAAACTTTCGAACACCAACATAGTAAAAAACAAAATCGCTTTCTCTGTCCCTTTGTATGCTTAAATCTTTAAAACTACGAAACAGATTTTGATGCGGGTTTTTAGTAGATAGAGTGGTTTAAGAGGAAGGTTTATATGTATAATAACACCCATTAAATAGTGGAGAAATACTGATTTTTTGGGGTTTCTAATGTATATTTTTTTCAGCTTACATTGCAAACGCAGGCTGAACCCTACGAGATTTATCAAAATAATGTACTAATTTTTATATACAACGTTCACAGTTTTTCTGTAGTGTATTTAGTATCAGCATTGCACCCGTGCGAAGCCGGGGCGGTTCGCTAGTTTATAATAATAGTAAGACATAAACACAATATTTGTTTTAAATAGCTTGAGTTAAAATCCATCTAAAAGCCTTGCTCTAGTAATTTTTTGTCCATTTTCTAATTAATATTAAATGCAGCTTTAACCTTTAAAAGCCGCTGCAGAAACCGCACCTTTTACGAGCAAACATTTTAAACCATTCAAAAACGAACCTTATAACAAGATAATACGTCTTATTTTCAAACAAAGCTAATTTAAGTAAAGGAAGTTATGAACTTAGGAAATTGAGATTTATTGTTCGGTAAATAAGGTCTATTTTGGTGTGCAAAGGTATTAGGATATGCAGAAATAGCTGGTTTCCTGTTTTTCTTACCGCATATAGAATAAGCAACAAATGCTAAAATATAGTATACAAGCCTGCGACTTTGTCCATGTTTAAACTCTGTGAAATATTTAAGAATACTGAGAGAATTTAAATTTGAAGATATAAAAAATAATTATTAAGAGACACCAACATAAAAAAGTTACAAATAATAAGTAAAAATCCTACTTATATTATAAATGCGGAAGTTTTTGAAGATGTATGTATGTATGCTTGTTACTGTTTCAAGCGAAAAGTACTGAACCGATTATGATGAAACTTGGTAAGGGTTCAAAATGTAATATACGTGGGTGAGACCGCGGGGCAGAGCTAGTATCAAATATTACAAAAAGTGCTGTTTTTGACAGAAAAATGAAAACTTAACTTTACCAACGCCTAAATGAAAAATTTAAAGTCCTGCCTATAATTAAAAATTTGTTGTTCTTTATATTATTTTTCTTGACATTAGTAACCATAGCAACATAAAAATCGATGACACAAACAACCCATAAACGGCTGGACCGATACTAATAAGGCTCTACGCATTCGATAGCATTTCTACAGGATTACATCACGACACCTACAGGCGGACCCACGCGAAACGCGTTGACAACTAACCATATATGTAGATTTATGATTCAAAATAACATTTAATTTCTCCGAAGTTTGGGGGTTTATGATAACATAAATTTTAGTGTTTCTAACTCAAGTTTGTACGAATACAAAGATATAATAATTAAATTAGTATAATCTAGTGTATGTTTTAACGCGAGTACTTTCCATATTAAATAAAATAATTTTTAAAGGATTTTAAACGAGGCTTATTTGTTGAACTAAATATTCCTGGACATTAAACACAACGCCATCTAGTCCCAAACTAAGCAAAGCTTGTACTATGGATACTTGATAACTGATAGACATACTTAAACATAGTTTTTTTGTAAATGCATATTTACTTTAGATAAATTAACACCCAGACTATAGAAAATTACAATGTTCATCACATCATAATTTTCTGCTTCTGGGGATCGAACCTACACACTCCGGCGTAATTGACCATTGCGGAACCACTGCGCCAGTCGAGTCGTCGACTCATAAATCTCTCGAATAATAAATTAATATTCCATACTTTATTGTACACTTACATCTAAATTACGAACTGTAGCCGTTATTTAATTTATTATTAAGTTTAAAAAAAATTGGCTATTCATAGGACTACAGTCGAGTGTGTTATTAAAGGAAAGTTCTAGGTTATCTAAGCAAAGGTGATTTATACATTACAACGCGAGGTCTAGTTCAGAACGAACCCCGTTTCAGGAACTGATAAATACCAGTAAAAACTGCGCATACAGTTGACATAGGAAGTATGTTGACAGCATCATGACCGTATATGTAACCGTTTACAATATGCGTAGGTTACCTTTATAATCTGTAGGATATTGATTACAAGCGAATTGTTATAATTATCAGCAATTATAGTTCATATAATGCTTGTTAGAATGTTTCAGAAATATCTGTATTCCTGAAAAAGATCACCTACCTACCTACCAAAATGTATATTACTTATAATTTTGGCAGATCATGTATGTTCATCTTAATATTGTGTAACACCTTTGTACTCATGTTCCAGCAAATCAATTTATTCTACTCTTTTTTTTCATTGAATCCAAATACATTGAAAAAACTGATGGGTACACTATTAAATGTTATATTTATAATTTTGTTAAGGGTGGTGCGATCTAGAGTGAGAGTGAGAACCGAGCGTTGCACCGATTGGGCCAAGCTCGCACCGGTGTAAGTACCACCCCTCAGCAGAAGACCGGCGTGAAGCAGTATTGCACTGTGTTTCGTATGGTGAACGGGTGCCCGGAGGCCTGTATTCCCATCCCATTCCTCTCCCATTCTGTTCTACTCCTCTCCCAACTTCCCACCATCAATCCTTTGCTTATTACCACCTACATCTACAACACTTTGTAGATGTTCATGGGCTGCAGTCAGTCACTCAACATCAGGTGAACCCCATGCTCCACTTGCCTACCACAGCATAAAAAAGATTACAAAATTTTTCAGAACCGAAAGGTCCAACCAAACCAAAAATTTTAATCTATTCCTCACAACCTCCTAAACAATTGTGCCATTTAGTAAGTTAGTCACGTGATAGCTCAGTGCAGCTAGGTTCAAGACCGGTCAAGGTGAGAGCTGGTTTGAATACTAAGTGTGTGGTAGGCTCATGTTATTCCATACAATGACTAATTATTAGACTTTGATTTCAAATAATATTAACAACTAGCTGTGCCCCGCTGTTTCACATGCGTATTTAGCCTGAAGGAAAAATACCGAATTGTCCAAAGGCAATTGAATGTTATTTCATATGTCAGTGATACACCATGGTCTTTAATAGTTAACAGAATACCATATCTGTCAAACTATTCCCATGCGATCCAATTGAGATGCAATTGACCCAGTTCCCATGGAATTTCAGAATTAAAGTATCCTATGTCATTCTCCTGGTCCTAAGCTATCTCCCTACGAATTTTCTGCCGAATTGGTTCAACAGTTCTCGAGTTGTAAGTGTTGTAACAAACCTGTCTTTGTTTTATATATTAAAAATATATAAAATTGGGTTTTATTTGTTCTAATTAAGCTTATTTAGGTGGTACTAGAAGAATACAAAGTAACTTAGTAATATCACAGTCTAGAGAATACATACAGTCGTTGCACGAAACTGTCACATAAACAGCGTCCCAGATCTTCGATAAATGTCGATATTTTCACAGGTAAGATATTATCGAAAATATCGAAAATCTGAACAAGATTTATTCAAATTTTGGAATCGGATTTGTGAATTACCAGTACATTACAGTACTACTGTACAAATACCATGGCTCAGTTAATACATTTTTAAAAATTACATCGACGCAGTTTTTATTTTCTTTAAAATCTTCAAGACACCTTTTCGATACTCTTCAAAGTTTAGAATTTGACTCTGAAAGCCCTATCCAAAAATTCCTGTATATTGATTTAAAAAACCTACCAGTTTTATTTCTATGATTCTAACACCATATTAGTCTTTACTACGTTCATTAGATCACCCAAAAAACAATAAATAATTCCTACGCCCTTAATAATGTCACTCGAGTAGGCGGGGCGTCGGCGGCGTTACCACATCGACGTAGGTTTGACTCCCGGCTTATGTCATCGTACACGTCAACGATAATTAAATACCAATAGCTTTGAGAAAGGATGTATAATACTAGAAAATTCCGCCGTGTGCTATAAGACTTTTTATCTATGATACAAACTAAAGACCCGCCCCTGCTTCTATATTATGAATTCACGTACTATATTATGAATATTTATTTTTTTTAAGGCTGAACTTAAAACATGATTGAAAATGGAACCGACTTCCTCACTCTAAAAAGTAGAAAATAACTTTTATTTTATTTTTGTCAAACAATAGAACTCATAAGAATATTGTTAATGGACACGCTCTTAGATAAGTAGTTAAGCAAATTAAGTTAGATTTAAGTTACTTATTACTCTAAAGGCTAGATTAAACTAGAAAAAGTATTATAAAAAAAAGAGCGGATATAATCAACCAATCGCAACCAAGTTTGGTAGTTATGTTAATGCCACATTTATTATAGACTAGCTGATCCGCACGGCTTCGCTCCCGTAGCATAATATTATATTTATAGCCTATAAAATATAGCCTATGTTACTTGTGGATAATGTAGCTTTCGCATGGAGAAAGGTTTTAAAATCGATCCAGTAGTTTTTGAGCCTATTCATTACAAGCAAATAGGTTGAATAATTGTCAATTGTCACATCTGCGACACTTTGAATAAACAAAGTTTTCCTCTTTATAATATTAGTGTAGTTTTTAACGCCTAGTAGAATATTGTACTGTCCGTAAAACGACTCGTTCTATTTTTATAATAACCTATCACATAACAAATTCCCGCAAACCCTAAGCATCCATGAAATAAGTTATCGCTATTTCGGGCCAAGCTGGACAAACATACATTTCAGTAATGTGTGTATAAAACATTTGCTAATACTAATATGTCTTTAGCGGAGTCGGGGACAGATTTACTGCGAGGCCATGAAACGAGCGGAGTTTATAAGCGGTTTTCTGCTTTTACGTCTTTGTTTTATTCATTTATTGTATGCTGCAGGGTAGGTACATAGGTTTTATTGATTTGTACAAAAAAACACTAGTTCCACATTTGTATATTTTCTACACTATATCATTTATTTAATTACAAATTAGACGGGTTTCGAACACCATCATCAGTAATTTAACAGAGTAATTTAAGAGGTAACAATACAAAATATAAATTAATATAGGTATTACGTTAAAATAGAGCAATGGAGAATGTTACTAGGTATGCCAAATAGGTTGAAAGTTTGTTACAGTATAGCTTGTACCTATACAAATACACTGTTTTTTGTTGCAGTCAAAAATACCAAGTAGTTTTCATTTTATAAGCTTTTAAACTTTCGAGTTCCGCTAAAGTCACGTGACCGCTTGTGACGTCACAAAACAGACGCCGCGCGGGCCGCGCTACTTCGCAGCAACTATACTACGTGTGGGAAGCGCTATAGCGAGCGCATGAGCTGTCTGTTTTATGACGTCACACCGCCGCAATCGCCGCGTCGGGCGGTTACGATTTGTTTTGCTTATAAATCAAAAACTAATTGACGTAACAAAATATTTTTTTCAACAGTATTTTTTAGTTAAAAAAAACAATATGAAAAGCAAAAAATCAAAATTTGTTAACATTCTTCATTATGCTTCACTAAATAAATAGCATGCAATATTTTTAGGCATCAAAAAAAATTAATTGTTGCAATTAAGATTTTTGTTCTTTTTTTTATTTTTTTACAAATCCCAAATTCTTAATGCTTAATTATACTACAAAGTATACATCATGTTAAAATTCTTGGACGCGATGACTAAAATTTACCAATTTGTCACAATGATATTAACATAGACACGTGTAAAATATAAAAAAGACCCGTGAGACTGCCCAAGTGCAATTACTGTCCTCTTTGTATTACGATTTCATTCATTTTATTTAAATAATAATATAGTCAATCAAGAAAATAGCACATCTTTAACATGTAATGATACAGATGCTACGATACATTGTCTTCCTTTGAGGGTAGAAGCAAGCTCTTTTGTTTGGACCACATATATAGTATAGCTCCCCAGACCGATTTCGGCCATGGTGGCCAATCTCAACAGAGAATAGCCAGCTGCGCAGGAGATATTATAGTGCACAAGTGTACGCGCGAATACAGGTGCACTCTCTATTCCTTTTACTCTCATAACCCTATGGGACGGCAGACCGACACGACCGGAGAGAGATCAGGCTCATTTTTTTTTGGACCACAAATCAGTTACGGTATCACTGAAAATCAGTAGTTGGAGATGTAATTACCTTTTTGGCATAACGCCACCCATTAAAGTGTATTTATATCCTATTTTTTATGTATATTGTTTCTTTGTGATGCCAAATAAAGATTATTTGTCTTTTCCGCTAATTTGATGGCCACAATCGAAGCAATCGTTACTCCAGTGGACGGAACGCAAACATATTAAATTATTGGCCGCGCCAACTGATGTATTGGGTGTAAAATTATATATTTACTGAGTCTTGTTTGTCTGCTATACTTGTGTTGTGTACACAATGGTAACTGTAATGAAACAAAAGGAGTTCAGAATTCGTTCTTCAGCTTTTTTCATTCCTATTAATTAAATACTAGCTGATCTGCGCGGCTTCGCTCGAATAGCATAATGTTATATATAGCCTATAAAATATAGCCTACGTTCCACATGGATAATGTATCTTTAACATGGTGAAAGAATTTTTAAAATCGATCCAGTAGTTTTTAAGCCTTTTCATTTTATAAACAAACAAACAAAGTTTTACTCTTTAAAATATTGGTTGATTTTATAAACAAACAAATTTTTACTCTTTAAAATATTAGTATAGAAATAAACCGCGTTTAAAATCCATTAAAAGGATTTAAAGGATTATAAACGTTATTTGTTATACACTAGCCTGTGCCCTGGGGTTACAAACTCGTAAATTTTCCATTCCCGTGGAATTCCCGGGAAAAACCATCCTATGCTCTTTCTCCTCAGGCGTAATAGACCATAGGTGCTCAAAGTAAGATTAAAGTATTACTTGTTTAAAATGTTATCCCTTCTTGTGGATTAAGTTTCAACACAAATTGGGTTAACTCCTACATTATTATAAAAAACATAGCTTCATAGGGAGTAGGCTTACGGACGTAGGTTTGTACAAACAATTGTGTAATATTTGCTATGACACCATTATGGGTACTCGCGTTATTTTTATACATGACTTGAATTACGATTATTGGGTGAGGTGAGACTTCTAATGTTTATTTGGACGGTAACAAACAATCTACTCATAATAGTTACCTACTAATAATCGTAATTGCGTTCTTTAAACTGGAATTTACATAAATAAGAGCAAAAGAAAATAGATAAAGGCATTTGAATTAATGTTAAAAACACAAAAAGATTTTTCCACCAATTTTCAAAAAAATTCAGAGATATAATTTACCATCTAATTATCTATCAAATGATCATTTTGATGTCTACAAATAATTATGGAAATGGACAGAAATAATATTTAACAACAAAAAAAATATTTTCATTTTATGGGATACTAGCTGATAAGCGCGACTTGGCTCCCGTAGCATAATGTTATATAGCCTATGTTACTCGTGGATAATGTAGCTTTCGATTGGTGAAAGAGTTTACAAAGTCGGTCCAGTAGTTTTTGAGCCTATTCATTACAAACAAACCAATAAACAAAGTTTTCTTTTTTATACAGTGTAGATTACTATAGAAGATGGTCTAACTTCCTAAATTTTGAAAATGAAACAGTTTAAGAAACCTCCTTTTATATTCCCAAAATATAGAAGCTGATGTCATTCTATTGAAAATGACGACTTATTTCATAATATTTGACAAAGATATTTGATAGCTTTTAAGCATCTTTTTTATATTGAGTTTTATTTTTTAAACTTCTTTATTTTAGATAGCGTTTTTTATGACCCTTATAACGTTCTTAACGTATGTAAGAAGCGCTTACGAATATATTTTATATCTTCAAAAACATTTAACTACTTATAAAAACCCATGGCGAGTTATGACAGGGCAATAACAGTATTCTCCCCTGGTGGGGAACTTCTCCAAGTACAGTATGCGCAGGAAGCTGTGAGACGAGGCTCAGCTGTGGTGGGGGTAAGGGGGGGTAACTCTATAGTCATCGCTGTGGAGAAGAAGGTGGTAGCAGAACTGCAGATTGATAGAACTGAAAAGAAGATTGTGTTGCTCGATGACCACGTTGTGTTGGGTTTTGCGGGGGTTAGGGCAGATGCAAGGGTGCTGGTTTCCAGGTAAATAGTGAATTAGAGTTCCTATAAACGATGGAACGTCGTAGTATAACAGATACGATTCGTTTTCATTGAGCGGTTATGATCAATGGGTTCCAAGTTTTGGTTATTTTAACGCCACGTTTATCACAGATACTCTTTAGACTTACGCCTAGAAATATATTGTACTGTTCGTTAGTAAAACGACTCGTTATATTTTTATAGGAACTAGGCATTAGTGGTACTACCATGCAAGCCAAGTCAGGCCTATATTCCATCGTGCTTACACTTAACAATCCATTGTTTTCTGCACTTTGTGTTTGTTACTCTTGCATGCAAAATTTACAGAACCGATTATGATGAAACTTTGGATACATATAGGAAAAGATCCAGAATAACAAATTCGAGTTCAGGGAAAGAGACAGACACACAGACAGAGTTATCTTTGCATTTATAATATACGTTAGGGAGTAAGGATGATATGTTCAATTACGCAAAAACTTCATCGTCTTCACCAAATTGATGGACTCATATATTAAGGTCATGGTAGGTCCAAATTTAATTGATTACTAATTGTTCTTATAAGCCAGGCAGATAAGTCGCTTATTAGTCACGAATTAGAGGCCTAATTATCCACTTATTCATATTTTAATCCCTTCCACCTTTAGGCAAAGCAACTGCAGAACTTTTGGATTTCCATCACGACCTGCTTATTTAACGAATTTTAAACGAAAATTGAACATTATTTAACCTGCTTCCTAGGTATATTCAAACCTAGCAGTGTCTGAAGGTTTCAAAAGCTTGTATGGGAGATACCCGCTTTTGATTCCCGTATGATTACCGGGATAAAAGTCATCCTATGTCCTTTCTCAAGTTTCAAACAAGATTTCAACCAGATCGGTTCAATTGTTTAGACGTAAAGACAGACATACAGACACATACACGAACAGATTTACGTCCACATTTATATTAGTACGGATTACAGGGCTCAAATAGAATGCCAAGCATACCGCCTAACCGTAGAAGACGCCGTCACCATCGAGTATATATCCCGCTACCTCGCTGGTCTGATGCAGCAGCACACCCAGAGCAATGGACGGCGGCCGTTCGGAGTGTCCTGCCTGGTGGGGGGGTTTGACGTGGACGGCCCGCATCTGTTCCAAACGGAACCTTCTGGAAATTTCTATGAGTGGAAGGTAGGCAAGATCTGATGTCATCCTGGTCTAATGCAATACATAGTCAGAGTATGGACAACCACTCTTTGGAGTGTCGAGTCTGTTAAACAGAGCCTTCTGGAAATTTCTATGAGTGAAATGTAAGGAAGACTTAGTTTTATGGCCGGTTTCTGAGTCACTTAACGCTAGTTCATCTATTCTATAGCGCTAAACGACGGCTAAGTGTGACGAATGCGTTTCTGAGCATCATAGTCAAATTTCGTCTGGCAATTTTTATGAGTAGTGATGCCGTCACCATCGAGTATATATCACACTACCTCGCTGGTCTGATGCAGCAGCACACCCAGAGCAATGGACGGCGGCCGTTTGGAGTGTCCTGCCTGGTGGGGGGGTTTGACGTGGACGGCCCGCACCTGTTCCAAACGGAACCTTCTGGAAATTTCTATGAGTGGAAGGTAGGCAAGATTTGATGTCATCCTGGTCTAATGCAACACATAGTCAGAGTATGGACGACCACCCTTTGGAGTGTCAAGTCTGTCAAACGGTGCCTTCTAGAAATTTCTATGAGTGGAATGTACAGAAGACTTAGTCTTATGCCCGGTTTCTGAATCTTTCATGCTAGTTCATCTATTCCATAGCGCTAAACGTCCCCTAATTGTGACCAAAGCATTTCTGAGCAATGCCTCATAAACAAATTTCGTCTGGTAATTTCTATGAGTATTGATGCCGTCACCATCGAGTATGTATCACGCTACCTCGCTGGTCTGATGCAGCAGCACACCCAGAGCAATGGACGGCGGCCGTTTGGAGTGTCCTGCCTGGTGGGGGGGTTTGACGTGGACGGCCGCACCGCCCGCACCTGTTCCAAACGGAACCTTCTGGAAATTTCTATGAGTGAAAGGTATTCAAGATCAGTTTTTGTGTTTTTTATGAAGAGTGGGAGCTGAGTATTGCACGATTGGGC
>LQNK01002628.1:129960-146427 GCA_001586405.1 Phoebis sennae | reverse complement strand
CGCAATATTACACAGTGTTTCGTACGGTGAAGGGTGCCCGGAGGCCCGTATTCCCACCCCATTTCTCTCCCATCCTATTGTACTCCTCTCCCAATTTCCGATCATTAATCCTCCTCTCCCTTTCTTTCGGGCCAGCAAGGCATCTACGACACTTCATATTGTGGCGTTTGGTAACGGACTGCAACAGTACTGCTTCGACCCGAAAGCGGTGCGACACGAAACTAAAGTGAATGAGACCTGATGAAAATATTGTGCAACAGTAGGTAAATACCAAGTGCATGTTTTGTTTTAACAGGTGTAGACACTGCGCAAAAAATTTCTGTGCAATTTATATTGTTCTGTCCAAGTCCAATTTTATTTGTAGATTAAACATGTTTTTATAATCTATCTATCTATAATCTACATATAATATTCTTAAGTGATACGTTTAAAATCCGGAACATAAAATGCTTTTAAGAATTTTAAACGCGGTTTATTATTATTTTACGTTTTTGTTTACGTTTAGAACACTTTACAGCGAGCGTGGTCACGGTTGACTGAGATGACAGTTGTCTTCACTAGTTAATCAATTGTCAGTTATTTTTCAGGCATGTGCTACAGGCAGAGGGGAGAAGGGAGCTCGAGAATACCTCGAAAAGAACTACAGGTCAGACCAAGTGGCCTCAGAGCATGGGGCTATACAACTGGCTATACGAGCACTCATGGAAGTGCAGTATGGAGGGAGGGAATTGGAGGTAAATTGACGTGACTAACTTTGTGTTATTGATTGCTAAGGATCTTTGTTAATAATTTACGGTAAGACGGGGCCTGGAGGCCTGTATTCCCTTTCCTCTTCCATCCTGTTCTACTCCTCTCCCAACTTCTCATCATTAATCCTTTTCCTATCCCTTTTTCTCAAGCCGGCAAGGCATCTGCGTCACTTTGATGTTGTAGATGTTCATGGGCTACGGTCAGTCACTTAACATCAGGTGAACTGCACCCCCCTACCAATTTCGCTTCTTTTTATATTATTTTTTATTTACTATCGTGTTGACATAATAAGAGTAAATTTTATAATAGATAAGATAGAGAAGAAACAGTCAACACAGAGGGCGGCCTTATCGCTCAAGAGTGATTTCTTCCAAGCAACCTACATTTATTCTATTATATTAGTTATTAGATATATTCTACACGTACATTATTTTATTTGTTTAAGTATATATCATCTCGGTAAAAGGCAGTATCGATGTTTAAGCAAATAATTTTAATCTGAGCACGTGTCGTGACGTTTACGGTTTCTTTTAATGTTATTAGCCTTGAACTCAGTTCAAGGGTAGTTTGTCTAATAAATCCTACGGTTTTGTGATATTTGGTGACAATTTTGAATTTGGGACGTACTACAATTATCTAGTACTAGCTGATATACGCTTCGCTCCCTTAGCATAATGTAATATATATAGTTATATACCCTTTAAAATATAGCATATGTTATAAACACACACTCTATCAAAAGTCAAAATTTTTACTTCCTAGTTTGTACAGAATTTCCAGTCCTAAGACTTTTTTAAAACGTCGAAAGTCGTGCAACTATTCTATAATTTTAACATTAAACTACCATAGTTTTTTCCTCATATTACTATCTTTAGAACACAGAAACTATAAAAATGTTTAAAGGTTAGCTATAAAAGATTAACTTAAACCAAGGTTTCTCATTCCGTCCAGCAAAGCTGTAAGAACTATTAATTTAATGTTATTACATACAGTTTGAAATTATTCAAATGATACTAAATAAATTATGTACTAAGTCAAGTAAATGGATTTTTTAAACTATCCTTCCAACAATATTTTCACAAACGACTTTAAAACTTTAATCATTATTTAATTATAAATTTTTCTATATTACTTTCGTAATTACAAACAATTATGTGAGTTGAGTGAACGCACAGGACATCATAAACCTTTTCAGAAACGATACTTCAGTGGCAGTCAGTCACTTGGCGTTTAAATAACTTTTATTGTTTTTGAATTAAAGGCTTGCCATTTAGAACGCATTGCGAAATGTTTAAATTCGCATAGTGTTACTACCACAGATTAGAGAATGAAAGAAGCTGTATATGCAGTTACTCCGAAAAGCAGATACAAAAATGTTCGTCTAGTTTGACACAACACATCATGAGGGTTTCGAAAATTTTAAATTTCACTCGCACAGATGCACGTGTACGTATGTGTAGTTAGCATCACTCGAGTCTTTGGAACACTCCATCTGCCTTTTATTCTCTAATCTATGGTTGCTACTATACTTTTATAAGTATTGGTTATGAATACAGGTGTAAATCTTGTACACAGGTGGCAGTTTTGAAGAAATCGGCACCTCTCGTCATGCTCACACCAGAAGCTATAAAATCTTACATCTCAGAAGCAAAAAAGGAAAAAGAAGAGACTGAAAAATCATAAATATATTTATACTATGTGTATCATTTACAATACTTTATAATACATTTACGTTTTAAAACGCATTTTCTTATTAAACGCAGCAAGCATAAAATTTGAAATAGCGCCATCTGTGGTTGACACTATGAACTACGTCATAGATTGTGAGTCTTGTTTCCCGTCTTGAGATGTCGCCGAGAAAATGAGGACAACGTACAAAAGATGGCGATACTAGTACTTGAATATAGTAGTTAAAATAATTGATTCAATTTGTCTCGCAGTTACGTACGCGTTACTACAAAACTAATTTAATTATTTCTATATTTATCGTGCCTATTTTTAAACAAAGTTCATGAAACGATACGAAGATATTTTTGTTACACCTTTTAAAAATTTCTAATAACAATAATCATTGATTTATGCATATTCCACGATTCTCAAAGAACAATTCACTCTAGAAATTATATTTTCGTCTCCTTTCCCTACGCTTCAAACGAAAAAATATCTCCATTTTGTTAGTAATAAACAACAAAACGTAAACAAATAAATTATCTATTGAACTAATTAATATCAAATAATCTTTAAATATACAGCTTTAACACAAAGAATCTTCAGAATACAAGCTTATTCCAGTTCACTTAATTATATAAAACCTTCCAAGTATGACTAAAATATTTTTTCACACGGTCTAAATAAAGTTGGTTCAAAGCCAAGAGCTTTGACCCACAAAATGAATAAGGCAATAAAAATTCAAGCTTCGCAGTATGCATCTTTTTCCCGCGCACTTGAAAAATGTCTATGACGTTTTAAAATGGAACCCGCATACGCCATTTTGAAAAAGCATATTCTGGTCCATTTTTTGAAATTTTTGTAGATACTTGAAAGTTGAAACAACTTTTCTCATTTCAAAAAATGTCGTCGATAAATTTATGTTTTGTTCTAGTAAGTAAAATTGTGTCTATGACTTTCAAAAATTGAACCTAGAACGCTTATACGTATATTTTAAAAAAAGGTATACCATATCAATTTCAAGATATATTTTTGATGTTTGTTAAAGGTTATGTTTAGAAAGGTAAGTTCTAGAAATGGGAGGCGGACGCGCATGCGCTGTTTTTGAAAATATTCCATTCTTTAACAATTTTTTGGGTTTAAATAACGAAAGAGTAATCTTATAAAGATTGTATAATAAACGTAGACTTCTGTGTTCATTAAATAAATATAAAGAGAAAGTGCATTATAAATTATATTCCTACATTGACTGCACAGCATTTTAAAGAAAATAGTTTACAAATCGTAACAAATTGGTTTGATACCATTTTGATAGGTGGAGAAAATTGAAATGTCAAACCACGTTGATTCTTAACCATGGTGTTACCTGTAACAAAAAATAATTATTAAGTACTTTATTTAAAAATTTATGCATTACATTATATTGTGCATCTTGAATATTACCTAGCAAATCTGATCCGGGAATTTCGGGATTAAATTAGCCATGTGTTATTCTGGATCTTAACCTATGTGTATAACAAGTTTAATCACAATCGACTCAGTAGTTTTTGCGTGAAAGAGTAACAAACATACATCCATATATCTACTTTTTCAACCACAAAGTTTCGCGGATAGGATTTTGCAAGCAATAAAAATAAATTAAAATATTACATGTAACGTAAGTTTTAAAATGTAAATGAATGAAAGTACTTATAAATAAATTAAATAAGAAAAAACTTAATCTAAACATTAAGATAAAACGTAAATAACTCGGTCTTAAAGTGTGTTGCATAAATAATATTTATGCAAAATTATATAAAAATCACTTTTTTCATACATTTCCATTGAAGTTTACCTACCATTAATTCCTTATAAGGCCTTTACTTAATGAATCTTGAACCATTCAGTGTCGAAGTATTAATGAATAATGCATTAATGAATTCGTATCATTACAAGTAATGGGACTCATTAACTATCATTAAATGTCATTAAATACAATCACAATGACTGATTATAGTCATTATCTTCTCTTCAATTGTACGACATTTGTCATTGTTTAATATTATTTTAACCGACTTTCAAAGGAGAAGGTTTTTAATTTGACCGTATTTTGTATGTATGTTACCGCATATCTCCGGCATTTATGGACCGATGTGGTCAGTGTGATCCCATAGATTTTGTTTACTGATAAAACTGTTTTTTATTTATATTCTTATTACTTTTAACGTCTATATAAACGTTTCTGTAAAATTAATATTTATAATTATTTTTTTTAATCTTATCATCGTTCATTATTTTAGTGTTTTCCCAGCATTCATTATAGCACTAAAATGCAATTATTTTGGCTATATTATAGGTTTATCAGGGTTTTAATTACTAATGGAATATAACTGTTATTGTGTTAATGATTAATTAACACAATAACAATTTAAATACAATCCAAAGACAAAAATTTTAACTTAAAAGTAAAACCCTAATAAAATAATAAAAAGCAAAAAATAAACCCCTGTTGTTTATTTTCCGAAACAATAAATTGCATTTTTTGGATCGCAAATATTAATGCATCTTTGAAATTATAAAATTTCACTAATCAAACTCAAACTACGAAATTGCAACTATAAAATATATTTTCTTGTACATATTTACATTTAAGTCGTAAACGGATAGGTATCTTGAAACGACTTTTAATTTCCAATTATTAAAAACTTTGAATTTTTTAAAATAAATCTGTAATCAATTTTCAAAGTATAAACAGAACAATAGTCATATCTTACTATAGTACCTCGATGTATAACCGCGGAGAAAGCTAGTTCCTGATAAATTTACCGTGCTTTTTTTAAATATTAGAGAGGATTTGGTCATGAATTTACCATAATATAATTATTGACACCTCTCTTCAGTGTAACTAGGAAGCGTCCAATCGGCCGGTGCCCCGTCCTGCTATTGTTTTATTGCGGAGTTCATTAATCCATGACGAAGGATGTTAAGGGGATGCTAAACAGAACGCAACGAATACGTTTACGTTCGTACGACTTGCGAAAGAAACGAAGTTTTCTGGTTATCAGATATTTAAGTAGCTACTGAGAATGAAACAGATAAAACTTCCCTATTTATTATGTAGGTACATAGAATGTTATTTTACTGACATAGATCATTTTTCACAAAAACGTCGCCAGATCCTCATTCACATGTAATTATTGTATTATTTTTGTCCATCAAAGCACCTGCGTTTCAGGTGTTCATGGGCGGCGGTGATCACTTAACATCAGGTGACCCACTTGCGTTTTACCTGCTCTGCCATCAAAAAAAATATTTTAAATGTTTATTGAGAATATACCCCTACCCATAATATTTGCTGGCCCACTTTATATAACGCTTTGCGTATTTTTATATTACAATACCAATTTAATATCATAATTATGAACCTTATTTGTTGTATAGAAAAAGAAGAACCCATATTATATATTTACAACAGTATATGCAAAAATACCATTAAAAATTTAAAACATAAGTCTAAGTAAAGTTAATTTTTTAAAGAAATTAAAGTTCTCAACATATGTAAATTATAAACTCAATCGTTAGTCAAACGTTAAAACAGTCAGTTAGACGAGACTTTAATGCGTGACTCACTTCCGTAAACATTTTAGTGCAAGTGCTGAGGCGACTATTATTAGTGCATTTAGTATAATATTTTAGTAACAAGTTGTATGTGATGAAAGGACAATGTAAATTTCATAAAACTTTCACCAGGTTAATAAATTAATAATAAATTCTAAAAAAACAAACATCTAGCAAATGAAAAAGCAAATTGTGTTTTCAAAATTAAACAATTACTTTTATTATTTCAAGATGTTGAAAATACAATCCTTCGATTGGAGATTGAAAAGCCTTTTTAAAAAATGGATTAATATATGGTTGCGTATAGTGTATAGTGCAATTTAAATGTTTCCTTACACAAAACAAAACGAAAGATGAACAAACACTCTATGTACACTTATTACACAAATAAATGATGTAACCACTGTTTTTTACCATTGTATCAGTGGTGTAGTTTCAAATTTGGGTTGATGATAGCATCAAAATTGAGTTGACATTTTTAATTTTATTTACGACGCCTCAAACGGGAATAATTGAAGATTTAAAGCGAGGGACCCGCGTACGTGGAAATTAGATTCTATTGGATAATTGTAGGGATGTCTTTCGTTTCGTTATTTCTTAGATAATAGGGATAAATGGCAAGAATGTAACAATTAAGTAGTAAATGTTTTACTACAGAATTTATGGTATATCGTGAAAAAAGAAATATAATTTTCTTATGATTTTTTAAACCTTAAACTTATTTGGTTAAAACTCAAAAAAACATAAAGTAACATTCTAAAATAGATTTAAAAAGCATGTTTAACACATTTTATCAAAAAAATACAGTTGTCTCTTTGACGTTATGATTAACCCACTTTACTAGGGAAAATATCTTGACTTAATATTAAAAATACGAAAGTAACAATGTCTGAATGACTTTTCTTCACGCCTAAACCACTGAATTGTACACAGATTGTTTGAAACTCGAGGATATAGAATAGTTTTAATCTGAAAATAGTGAAACTGTGTGGCACAGCTACTATCAATATTAATACATATAACTTTGTTATAATTTTCATGCCTTATATAAAAAAAACGTAAAGAAAGGCATTTTATTAGCTTTTTGATTGTTTAAAATATAATCCTCATAAAAAGTAAAATCTTAAATAAGAGATGTGTCAGCTATACTAATATTCCGAGAGTATGATGCCTCTCATATTAATAAGAGAGGCATCATACAAGTTTTCAGCTTGTCTCAAACACCCCAAAAATTGGCCTAGCTCTTGGAATATTGCCACTTCACACTACATGGTAACCATGGTTCATTTCAACCGCATCTGATCTATATCTTGTCATTAGCGGTAAGAGCTTAACACGTTATGATACTACACTTGAAACTGGTTCCCACGGTCAGGGTATCAGCTCGCTCTAATAAAAAGTTTTATTTTTTTATTGTTTTAACGTTATTTATTAAACTTGTCCTCAGTTATACGAGCGTATATAGCTAGCAGTGTCTCGCGGTTTCACGTGAGTATTTTAATAAAATTGCAAAAATAAGGCAGTTCATAAACTTTGTCCTAACTTTGCAGAAAGTTATTTTTATTATTAGTAATATCGATCAAAGAAATAATTCAAGATGTTTATTGTATTCCATGTTGGATTCCTGGTACGGTAAATCAATTTTTCACAAATGCAGTTTTTAATTTCATCAAAATCGGCCTGGAGACTTATCAGAATGTTTTGATATTCTATACAGTTTGGGTTTGGCCCTATAAGAATGCATTAGATTTAAGTTTCGTTTTTAGTCTTTTAAGTAAGCCATTAAAGACATAGTATATCCAAGTTATCACCTTCTCTAATTAATGTATGCAGCTAAGACATAGTGAGACTCAGTATGTAATCACTTTTCTATATATTCTGTTTTTTTATGCTATAGCAGGAAAGCGGGGCATGCGGTTCACCTGGTGTTAAGTGACTGACCGCAGCCCATGAACATCTACAAAATAAAAGCGTCACAAATGCCTTGCCGGCTTAAAGGAAGAGGAGGGGAAAGGAGAGGATAGAAGATAGGAAGTTGGGAGATGAGTAGGACAGGACGGGAGAGGAATGGTATGGGTATCCGGGCTTCAAAAGCTTTAAAAATTCACCCCGTATATCAAAAGATAATCATAACAAAATTCCATAATTACATCGATTACGTAAGTTTCTCCGCTTTCGTTGTTAACCGAGCGTAAATTCATCTAGTTTATACATATGCGGTCGTTAACCGAGCAATGATTTTTCTTATTTGCATAGTTTTTGCCTTGCGATAAGGTTTTTGTTGATTCTCTAACTGATATCAATTACGCCTACTGATTGTCTTGTTTTGGTTGTGCAAATACATTTATTAACTTTTGATATATAATTTATTTAATACCTATTGTTTTTGTAAGTTTCGTAACTTCGAAAATTGTTTAATTAGAATTATTATTTTTATAATTTTCGAAGTTACGAAACTACTACTAGACGATCAGATTGGCGCAGTGGATACACCAATGGTATATTACCTTGAAGGGAGTGGGTTCGATCCCCACGAGTAGAAAATTATGATGTGATGAATATTGTAATATTCTACTGTCTGGTTAATTTATCTATAATATGAATGCATTTACAAAAAAAAGTATGTTTAAGTATGTCTATCAGTTATCTAGTTTCCATAGTACAAGCTTTGCTTAGTTTGGTACTAAACTACAGATCGGATTTTGAAGAAATTTAGGGATATTAACTGGATTAGGAGACATGATATTTTTTATATCAAATAATCCCGAATTTTACGAGTGATGCCGCGGGCAGAAGCTAGCTATTAATAAAAGGTTGTGCATGTTGCATGTCAAGTTCAAGATTCTAAGGTGATTGTCTTAAACAATAACAAAGCTCCTTTGTGATCGCCACCCACGTTGGTACCACTGCTAAAATAACAGTACAAGTGATGAGTGATTCACTAGTAAATAAAATGAAAAAAATAAAATAAAAATATATGAAATGCAATGGATATTATTTATTGTGTACACAAGCATTTAAGTTTATATTACATTAAATAGACGGCAGAAAAGGCGGTTTTATTGCTATGATCTACATTATTGTCTACAAATTGAAAATGAAATAAAAATAAAGAATAAAAATTTCAATATTTTTAGCGGAGCAAACAAAGGAGCAAGTGGGTCACCTGATGTTAAGTGACCACCACCACTTATGAATACCTGAAACACCGGGAGTGTCGCAGGTGCTGTGCTGATCTTTGATGGATATGAAGGCTCCTCTCTTGAAGGCCAATATCGAATTTGTTACAAATTACCGCAGATAGAAGGTTCCACAGCTTCATCGTACGAGAAAAAAAAAGTACGTAAGAGCAAAGAAATTGTATGTATGAACTAGCTGTTTATATTTGTATATCTGTTTTCCCCGACCCCGTGGGATTTGATCAAAAATCCTTTCTTATCGGATGCCTACGTCATAACATCTATATTCTATATGCATGCCAAGTTTTAAAAAGTTATGCACACCTGGTTTTCCCAAAGATCTCGGAACAGAAATATTCAAGATCTTTGGATTTTCCTAATGACGTTGCATGAGTTTATTAAATAAAACACTTTTAAAGGATTTTAAACGCGGTTTATTATACATTATTTTACATAATTCTTAACCCGACGTTTGGTTTGTTTATTTTTTCGTTCTTCTCGCTGACTAAACTAAATATAGTTTTATATGGTTTTGGATATATTTAAATGGAATTCCGCGTCCGCTTATCCCTTGTTCCCGCTAAAAAGTCTCAATTGTATCGATAGAGGTCAATTCTGCTTATTAACATTTTACAGAAGTCACTCACTGACTTGTGCAATGTTTTAATGTTGACGAAATGGCTATAACGGTGTTTTGATTTAATTGGCATTATTAATTGGGTTTATTTCATTTTTTATTAACCGACTTTTAAAAAAGGAGGTTCTCAATTCAACCGTATATTTTATGTTACCGAATATCTCCTAAATTTATGGACCGATTTGGAAAATTCTTTCATTCGAAAGAGTAGAGTGTCAGTGTAGTTAAAGAAATTTGGTTCAAGTCTGATCATCCATGTAGAAGATATTCCAGGGAACTCCTCGAAAATCAACAGAATAAGCACTGCGGTTTAGGTTTATGATGAATATACCGATTAACTGTACGTGAAATGGAGAAAAAGAAGATAGACGATGGATGGATAGATAGGATGCTTGGTATCATGGACTGAATTTCGCACCAATGAGTCAATACTCCAAGAACTCGACATAAAGCAACGTCCATCTTCCGTAGTACAGTGCAGAATACTCAGCTTCCTCGGCAACGCTTCAAGGAGAAACGATAATGCCATAGCGACTTGTCGTCCAGGGTAAAGTGGGAGGCAGCAGACCGCGCGGAAGGTCGCCCATGCGCTGAACTGATCAGATCAAGTCTCCGGTGCGTGGTCCAGTGCATGAGTGTACCAGAATGACAGCGAGCAGAGAGAAGTGGCGAGAAATGGTACAAAAAGTAACAGCCAAAAAAGACTACATGACGGTCACGACTACTCTGTCAAGAGTGACACGAATAAGAAGATACCGATTAAACTCTAACTCGAAGATTGAATTGTCCCTTGCTCTGTTGTGATAACTCTTCGCAGGTCAATAAAAATGGAAACATAATAAATGCAAAATAATAGAACCGACCAAAGTATACCAACTTTCATCACAATAGGTTCAGCAGTTTTTGCGTGAATAGTACGATACATACATTAATCCTGACAAACTTAAGCATATATTATACTACTCGGATTCTTCCGCGTAACTTCTGATCCCGTGGCAACTTTTTTTTTATTTTTTTTTATATTATAGCAGGCAAGCGGGGCATGCGGTTCACCTGATGATAAGTGACTGACCGTAGCCCATGAACATCTGCAACAAGAAGTGTCGCAGATGCCTTGTCGGCTTATAGGAAGAGGAGGGGATAAGGAAAGGATAAATGACAGGAAGTTAGGAGAGGAACAGAACAAGATGGGACAGGAATGGGATGGAATTAAAAGTAGTCCATATGTTATTCTGAACCCTGATCTATATGTACACCAAGTTTCATTATAATCAGTTCAATAATTTTGCGTGAAACAAACATACATACATCCTCACAAACTTTCGCATTTATATTATCCTTATGTTATAAGTATAAATATAATTCAAATCGCATAATCTCTTTAAGAAAAAAAAGAAATTGATACAGAAGGCACACTACACAACTGAGGAATATCTACAAGATGTTAATGTATGGTCATAGGACCTTCCACTAAACGACAAATAAAATTATTTTTATTCAAAATTATTATTTTTTTGTAATTGTAATGTAATTATATGCATTATTATATAAGGTTGACTATTCAAAAAAACTTTTTGTACAATGTTTACTTGAATAAAGGTAATTTATGTTATTATTATTATTAAGAACCAATTACTTTAAAATTTAATATCTCCTTTTTATTTCGGACAACGACATTTGTCTAGACTGCAGACGATTTTATGCTCTTCTAATGTTTTATATGTCTTTCCACTTTATTTTATCTATTTTCTCAGTATTTTATGGAATATAAATGTTAATATTAAGTAAAATTTAATAAAACGTATCGAAATTTTATAGCTGACACACAGCAATTTTAAAATGAATTTAGTATACTAACTGCTCCCGGGCCTTTGCCTTTGTAAGCAATTTAATGATTTTCCTTAAAAATAAGGTATATTTACAAAACTGTTTTATTGCCAACTCTTTACGCCTTCCAAGGCTTAGAAAATACCTTCATTGAAGAAAGAACTCACAAATTTTGTGTAGTAGTTATGTATACGTTGAAATTACTGTTTTTCTTTTGGACTTATGTTCGTCGTCTAAGATTACGAATTTATTAGTTACTTTTACACATTTCATAATCATCTAATAGGAAATATTTATTACTTATCTCTCTATAAAAGACGGTGCCATAGACGCAGGGATAGTGAACCAATGGCACGCGATTTATAATTACAATTAATGTAGTTACGTTTTTATAAATAGACATGAATCAACCGTTTTAAACTGAAATAAATATTTTTTCAATTATGTTAAAGTAGAGCATTTACGGTTTAAAAAGGATTGGTTTCATTGGTTTTAAATCGGCCTAAAAAAAGTGAAGTAAGCATTTTATGAACAAAAGCCAGTAATTCTAGCCTTTTTTTCCGATTCTATATCATCTTGGAGCTAATGGTATTTATCATTATTAGTAGCTATTTCCCGCAGCTTAGCCTTGCGTTACTCGCGTTAAATTCCAGTGTGTCTAGATCAAAAAATTCTATCATCTATTCCAACTTATCGCCTATGTGCATACGTAAATATTAAATCTCTCGGCATTTTTTGCCCAGGACAACAACTTTGTGGAACGATCTACCAGCTTCGGTGTTTCCGAACAGTTACGACATTGGGACCTTCAAGAAGAGAGCCTAAAAGGCCGGTAACGTTCTCGTGTTGCCTCTAACAACGCGAGCAACTATGGGCGGCGGTGATTACTTCCCATCAGGTGACCCGCCCGCTCTTTTGCCTGCTTGGCGATAAAAAAACAAATCGGTTCACAAACATATGTTACAGACTATCACAAGTAGGATTATATTTTCCAATAATCACAATCAAAATATATGGCACGTTGATTACCAAATTAAACATTTCTTTAAGGATGCAAAAAGGTTGACAATCTCTACTCTTCGACATAGACAATTGTAACATAGAGCGCACCTAATCCATTCCACAGACTGTTTGATCAGGTGTCCTACAATCTTATCTCCGTGACGACATCTCATTGTCTTTGGTACTTTGGTACTAGCTATTGTCTATGCTTTGACGGCTTTGTTTTAATCTCCGTTAATATTCGCTTATTATTATTCTAATGTCTATACCAATATTATAAGGAAACCATTGTATAAAGCGTTATTCTTTGTAACTATAAGTAAACCTACGTCACATTTTTTTATGCTATAGCAGGCAAGCGGAGCATGCGGTTCACCTGATGTTAAGTGACTGACCGCAGCCCATGAATGTTGCAAATCTTATCTGTAAACGTAATTTACAGAACTTATTTTTATGCTATCTTCCCCTCAGCTTCTACTCCTCTCACTTTATATGCCCTATTTTTTCAAAATTGCATAGATAAACACCCAGTATATCTACTTTCGTTTAATTAAAGAGAAAAGTTTAGGTGTGTAATTCATTATGGTTTCATGCGGGCAATTTTACGGCTTCTACTATGTAAAGTGTAAAATACTTCTACTATGTAAAATTCTGGATGTTAAACATTTAGATGTTTGTGTGTATCAGTCTGCAACTACTGAACAAATTTTGATGAAATTTTGTATTTAAATAAATTAATAAATATGGCTATTAGATGGGCTATTAGCTCGGATAGGCTATTTTTTATTGATACAAAAATGGTAAATAAAAAATATAATATGTATGTGACGTTTCAAAAGAGTTTTCAAAAAACCCAATTTAGAAAAATAAACGATTTGAATTTAATTTGAATTTGTGAGCACAGCCGCGGGCAGAAGCTAGTATACTTATACTATTAGTACTACACAGATGGGCATAAGTTACCTTATAAAAATGAACTATTCTCGTACGATTTCTTTAATTAGACCCTGGTGAAGCGGGTAAGATTTTTTTTATCTTTATTAACAGAATTTCATCAAACTTGATCAGGTAAAAGATAGAAATATTCTAGTACGTAATAACACTGATATTCTCGGTGGTATTACACTGACAAACCACAAGTAGCGAAGCGCGACGACCACTTTCCCGAGCGTGTTACAACTGTTATCTAATGATGAGTTAATTAACTTGTGATACTAAAGATGTTGAGAGAAAATATAGGCGACCCGGTGCAGTGGATGTGGCAAAAGTCTATGGCGAGAAAGGGTGTGGGTTCGATCGCTACGAGTAGAAAATTACGTGATGAACATTGTAATTTTCTAGTGTGTTTATCTATTATTAAAAAAATATGTAGTATGTCTATCGGTTATCTAGTTTCCATAGTACAAGCTTAGCTTAGTTTGGGACTAGATGGCGTAGTGTTCATGTATGTATAAAGTTTTCTACTCTTAGATTATACAGAGGAAAGAATTTATTGTTTATTTGAATTAAATAGGCTCGGAAACTATTGTCTTCGAAAAATTCGTTCACTATTGGAATCCTTTATTGTCCCTGTTGAGCATAGGCTATATAATATATTATGTTATATTTTTGGAACAAATAAAAAATATTTACTATTATTATAGTAGTATATAAAAGCAGACGCAATGAAATAAGACACCTTTTGAAGTCGGTTAAAAGTGAAGTTCAATCATCTAACGTTGGCAATCATAAGAATCCACATCTGGCGTTCCTTACCAGGGCTGTCACATTTCTGTATAAATAATAATTTATACTATTTTTTATTGCATTACATACACACACGCACATAAAAAAGATTCAAAATTAAAATATAAACAAACAAAATTAAGTAAGAGCTGGTTGTATAATAATATTTTCAAGACGAGTTCTGGTTTAAATTTCGATAATATAATAAACGAAGAATTCATTTGATAATTTCATGTTATACTTAAAATAATTTTAAAATTGGAGTAGATTAAATATTATAGACCCATTTTAATAATCAAATGCGTTTATACTGCATATCAACAGTCAACAACCGATAAGATCAATTGATAATATCGATTTATGAGCGTTTATGACACTCTTATGCGCGATTTACATAGAGAGCGGGTTGGCGTGCAACTCGCACACGCTTTTGATGTGAAATATTTCACATAAACAAATAGAAATAGACCCGCCGTACTACCGTCACGATCCGCATTCGAAACAAAAATAATTAAAATACAAATTTGTTTGTTTCTTCATCAAAACTTATATGAATATTTTATATATAAAACAGGCTTATGGCACAATGATATAGGTGAAGAGGCACCTGCGCTAGGCTGGGTATGACCCGCCTGTATGTACAGATGCCAGCTCCTTAACACTGGATCTGTTAGCTTTAGCTTACTTTGCTGGATAATAATATACATAATAGAACATAATATAATCAAATATAATCATAATAATGTTATTGGAATCTTTTTTAACTAAAGAGAATCCGCTGAATTCAATGTTTTGATTTTTTTTTTAGGTATATCAATATCCTACATAACTTTCCTTCATCCCCATGTTTTTATTCGGAGAAACTAAAGTTATTGCCGTTTTAACGATATTGAGTAACAATCCACCATAAAGGAATTCATTGTTTGAAATGTTTTTAACATTAACTTTTATATTCATATGTTCCTACTTATTAGGATAAATTCCTACCAAGTAGGATTTAATCCTACCGCGTTGACAACCCTATTCAACGCATCCCGCATTAGGCGAGGTCAGTGACACGGCGCAGTTTTGTGCGCGTGCGCAGGTCGACAACCGATAACGTCGATCAAGTATTGATTTACGATTTATAGCGTTGTACAGTGTTAAGTGTTATGGGGTGGTTATGGGAGAATGTTTTAAGTTTTTTTGGACTAATTTTTGAAGCAAATTTCCTGACATTATATGTAACAAAATGTTATAGTTTATGGCAGGTATTTTTACTCTGTAAAATACTTAATTTATATTGAAATTTATATCCTTAAAAATGCTAAGAAATTTAATTTTCAGAAATCAAAAAGATCAGAATAGATATGACAATGTGTTTTTATATTTGTGATTTGTTGATTACTTTTTCAAGTGCTTTGTGGGCGGTTCGAATATGATTGGACAAGAATTGAAAGTGAAATATCAAGGACGCATCATCATAAGTTAGTATTACATAAGCACATCGTAAAAAGCCTTTCTTTAGCTCTAGGAGCCGTTGAAAGTCTCACACTGCCCAATATTTACGACTGAGTAGAATTCCTTTAGGAGCCGCTGAAAATTAGCCTAGAGATGCAGACCTGTTTTACGACTGAGTGGAATTCCTTTTCAAAAAAATACGGCCTATATTGTTTTGTGATATCCTATTTTTTTCCTTCTGTATTGTATTGTCATTTTTATGTTTTATTTTTAAAGAAAACCACTTCACTAAGTAGCACAGTTATTTATTATCTACACTGTATTAATTAAAGAAATAAATAACTGTGGAACTTAGTGAAGTGTTTTCCTTTACAAATAAATTAAGATGCAGTTTCATCAAGAGGTAACAATACACCGTCCATTAATCACGTAAGCTTTGAAAGGGGGTCCGTTATAAAACCACGAAATGTCACAGAAAGAGGGGGGTTGTAGTAATATATTACTGGGTTGGTTCTAGCATTCATTTTTACCAGTAACTTTTCCGTTTTACAGCGAAAATAAAATAAGTTAACCTGTAATTGTATTTTTTTTGAATATTTAAAATAGTAACAAAATATTGTAGGTACTAAATACACGTGACAT
>LQNK01002628.1:66195-129923 GCA_001586405.1 Phoebis sennae | reverse complement strand
CTCACCACGTATCGCCAAGAGGGAGGCTGGATAAAAAAGTCGTGATTCACGTGATTAATTCACGGCCTCTTGTATGAAAAGCAGAGTACTTAAAATGTTATTAATATATGTATATAAATAGACCGAGAATCCTATATAAAGTATTTTATTTGAGATAAAAAATTATAACAGGTTATGAACTATTTAATGTCAACAAACTTCAAAACCTGTATTTGAATGTTTGTGCGAATTTGTAATAAAAGTAATCCAATTAAAACATTTCATAAAATTTATATTTTTAATGAAGCCGTTTACGTTTTATTTTTTCCAATAAAACCTTAATTAATTGGTCGATGTCGGTCATGAAACTTTTATAGGTTTTATTAAATTACTTATTGTACATTTTTTGGATTTAAAACTTGTTTTCAATCGAATACGAACTTCGGCCGATCGTTCGGTTAGAATAAAAAAAAATACAGTCGAATTGAGAACCTCCTCCTTTTTTGAAAGTCGGTTAAAAAATTCGATCAAACTTCGGTTCGATCTTTTTTTGAGTGACAAGTCGAGTCTAGCTTACCTTTGGTAAATTTTAAATATTTACTTGATAGTAATGTTTTATCGTATACATACAAGCCCTTTTTTAATTAGTTCATGAGCCTATGGATTCATATAATCGTGTACTAAGTTTTTTCATGCCAATAAAAAATTTGTATTTGTATATTTTCAATACAGAACTAGATTTCATTTTATTAATGAACAGTAATATTATAAAAGGCAAGATTTGATTTTTGTGTTTGTAATATTTTCACACAAAACTACTGTACCGATTTCAAAATTATTTCACCATTAGAAAGCTTCACTGAAAGACACAAGCTATATTACATTCTACGGGAGCGAAGCCACGTGGATCAGGTAGTCAATATAAAAAAGATCCTCCTTTCAATACTGCTAAGTGGTAAACCGGTAATGAGCAATTTGTCACGTGAACAGCAAAAAGTGCATAAGTTATCAGCAGCTAATTGATATCGATTCCAAGAAATGGTATGGACCCATAGCATTCTCGCAGGGTTGCTATGGGTATGTGTATTTTGAGAGAACAGAGAATAAAAGGAAGATGGAGTTTGCCGAAGCCTCGAGTGACGCCGAAAAGCAAATAAATACAAATTCAAAAGCAAAACGTATGTTCTACGCACGAGTAGTTAGCGTCACTCGAGTTTTTGGCACACTCCAACTGTGTTCAATCCTCTAATCTGTGTTCGAAAAAAACATAGTTTTTTTTTAAATAGCGATTCGCGATAGTGGTATCTTTTAGGGTAAAAATATTTTTTGTGTGTTCTTTACTATATAGTGGATTTAAAATATGGTTTAGAACATCTTTATATATTTTTAGTGCCCGAATTTCAGCCACGGCGGCAATTCTGTGCAGAGACCAGACTACTGCAACTGCGCGGGAGATTTTACAGTCCACAAGAGTGCGGCTAAGCACATGTACACTCTCTATTCCTTCACTCTCATGATCAGCTGAGACAGCAGAGACTCGCGAAGAGTGAGCAGACGCACAACCGATTGTCTAAATTGATCTCCGAGGCACAGAGGTGCAACTACACCGCCAGCTTCCTGACTCAGGGCCGTAATCGAGATTTTTTATCAGAAAATCTCATCTATTTTGTTACTTCTAAATTATAACTTAGTACATTCTTTTTCTATTAAATTTATGCACTGCTCTTACTCTTGGCTTTCTTTAACTTTCTCTCTGTACTAAAGGTTGTCTGGAAAAAAGGGTTTCCTTAGCGATAGCATAATCTTAAAATTTAAGTCTCTAATTTTAAGCTCTTTTTATTATTGTCAGTGCAATTAAGGAAATATAAATCAATAAGCACTTTAAACGCCCAGGATGTAATAAAACCCAACTTTAATTTAATGCAAATATTTAATACAATTTTTTCAATGTGGCAACCCTAAATTCCTCAGGCCATACTACCAGAGCTACTGTGTACAATAATTATCTAGTATTTATTGGAAGCTTCATTAGGCCATTGACGAGACAGCTGGGACTTACAGAATTTCTTCCTATACTTTTTACATCACATAATGGAATATTTTTTATTTGAACATAACAATTACCATTCAGATGATGCTTGTATATTCTACCAAAATGACTTCATATGTTATTAATCACTTTTTCAGAAAAATAAACAGTTTTATATTTCGTATTCATATTGACAACTAATTTGACTATCTTCCCACCGCTACTTCGTTTGCATGCATCAGAAATATATAATTCAAATCCATCGTTTTGCGACATTGTAAAACAAATGTATAGATTTTCCTATTTATAATGTTAATGAAAGTTTTCATATATTTTCCCTTTGTATAGCTCCAAATTTCCTATGGTATATGTTGTCGGTAATGGTATTATATAAAATGCTTTTTAAAGGATTTTTAAGTGCGGTTTATTATACATTATTTTACATTATTATATACCTTTATTTAATATGGAAGGTATTCGCGTTAAAAAAACCATAAGAAAATGACTACGGTATTGGTATTATCAACTTATGAATGTTATTCAAATAAGGAAAAAATCTTGTAAATAAGTTGAACTTTGAAAGAATCCCACTTCTGATTTTAAAGTACTGACATTCTTTTAAACTGAGCAAAATCGTATTCTAACTGTAAAATACTTCTTAAAATACATCTTAATTCTCATCACGGCGTACTTAAGACACCTGAGCTAGTTACCACATTGTTATTCCCCTCACACGCAGTCTTACCTGTAACAAAAATAATTAGAGTAAAAATGCGGTCAAGACAGATCTTACGGATTAATCTTTACACGTCTATTTTTCAACTTTTTACACTTTTGTTATTGTTTTAATTATTTATCGACTTCCCAAAACAAGACGGCTTTTTCTATCGAAAGTTTTGTTTGCTAATTTTAAAAATACTTTAGTATTAGTACATTTTTGTAGTTAGGTACGTCTTTCTTCGACACACAACTAAACATTGTTATAAATCACGCCTTAGTCTTAAAACTGATCGAATTCGTTACTCAGATTACGTCAGAAAATTAATATTTTTAGGTAAGTTACTGAAATATGTAAATCTATACGAATATTATAAAGAGGATATATTTGTTAATTTGCACTGAAAAGGCTCCGAAACTACAGGATCGATTTGGATGAAATTTTGTACACAGATTCTGTGAAACCCCAGGAATGACATAGAATATAATTATCTCGAATATCCTACGGGAACAGGATGTATGCGGGGGTGAAACCGCGGAGCTCAGGTAGTAATAATAGATAAAATACAATCAAATAATAAATTAAACCATTAAAAGAATATCGTTAACTGTGTACCTACTTCAAAGATATTTAGAGCCGGTTTTTTTTATTCTTTATTTTAGGTTAAGCTTAATATTGTCTTGCCGGACCCTAAAAATACTACCAAAAAGTTAATAAATGTAAACTATTAAAAGAATATGGTAAGCTGTGTGCCTACTTCAAAGATAGTCAGAGTAGTATTTTTTCATTTGTCCGGTTTTTTTATTTTTTATTTTTTATATCCGTTAAGGGTTAAGCTCAATACTGTCTTACGGGACCCTAACCACTGATCGACATGTCCGTGACAGGGACAGTTAGCAGAGGTGCTGAGAATACTAATGACAACTGTTCATTACTGTTATGTGGTTTTGAACCACTAGTCTCTGCGCCGTGTCTGCGCTTGCGCATCCTAAAATATATATAATAATAATAAATCTTTATTGAAAACTGTTTCAATGTACAAGTTAAAGTTGTGGTCACTAAAGCCTGTGTTAGTTAAAAAACTGTGCTACAGGCTTTTATATCAAAAAAAAATCAAAAATCTTTATTGTTATAAAAGCATATACATAAATAAGACAGTACACTAATCTATGTTAAAAGTGTTATGTTTCTATGTTTTATGTTATGTTATAGCAGGCAAGCGGGGCATGCGGTTCACCTGATGTTAAGTGACTGACCGCAGCCCATGAACATCTGCAACAATGTCGCAGAAATATATAGAGTATACTTAATTTAAATCGAATTTGATTAGTCTTTCATTTGCATAGTTCTCTCCCATTCTATTCTACCCCTCTCCTCCCTTAGGATCTGCAAGGCATCTGCGACACTTTGATTTTATATGTAAATTGCCTGTTATAGAATAAAAAAATAAAGTATTTTGAATTTTTATAATCCTAGTTAGGTAATATAAGATATACAGAATAAGATATAATATTAATGGGTAAACCTGCTAATTTCAGCTAATGTCCTTTAATCACTGTTAAGACTATTTCAACTTCTACTAAATGATTTTATATTATTACAACCGGCTTGAACTTTAAAAGAATGTTCGTTCAATATCTTATTAATGAAAAATTAATTTATTTGAACGTCAACCTCGCCTATATTACGTCAACGTGTTTCATTTCTAAATGAATTACAGTGCGTGGTTATTGAAGTGTGTAAAGTGCATGCATGACTGGCGATGATGACAGGTGACAGAGCGTCATACAAAACACGTAATGAATGCAAAACTATATAAAGTAACAAATGTTTAAATTTTTATGGTACATGGTGGCTTATCTAAGAGGTATGAATAAAAACTTTAACATTAAAATTTAAACCTTAATAATACACCATTTTTTAAATTATTGTTAAGATACTTAAATTGAGACTATTTCAACTTTTACTAAATTATTTTATATTATTACAACCGGCTTGAACTTTAAGCGAATGTTCCTTCAATATCTTGTTAATGAAGAATTAATTTATTATAACGTCAACCTCACCTATATTACGTCAACGTGTCTCATTTCTAAATGAATTACAATGCGTGGGTAATCAAGTGTATCGAGTGCATGCATGACTGGCGATGGGGACAGGTGACAGAGTGTCATACAAAACACGTAATGAATGCAAAATCTATATGAAGTAACAAAGGTTTCAATTTTTATGGTACATGGTGGCTTATCTAAGAGCTATGAATAAAAAGGTTTATATTAAAATTGAAATTTAAACCCATTTTTTTAATTACTGTTAAGACTATTTCAACTTCTAATAAATTATTTTATATTATTATAACTGGTTTGAACTTTAAAAGAGTGTTCGTTCAATGTCTTATTAATGAAGAATTGATTTATTTGAACGTCAACCTCACCTATATTACGTCAACGTGTTTCATTTCTAAATTACAGTGCGTGGTTATTGAAGTGTGTCGAGTGCATGCATGACTAGCGATGGAGACAGGTGACAGAATACTATTAGGAACAAGCAATGTACACGATACAGGTATATTTTGGCATTTCGTTCAGGGATGAATATGAATGATTGAAATTTTTTTATTAGAAAAAGGTATACCACCAGCACTTAATTCACAATGATATACACATATATTACGCAAAAAAGTAACATACAGATTTGTGCACCAATTAAAGGTATACATATTAGGTATTGTAAACATAATAATTTTATATATTTTTTTACAAGTATAAGAAGTGAATGAAAATAAAATAAAGAAAATTAAAAATACTGAACCATAATTCGAAATTCTTGTTAACAGTTCCATAGTATAATATTTACTGTAAAGTTAATTTTAAGATTATCAGACTCGATTAAAACCTTAGTGCCAGCCACTGATTCTCGATTTTAATTAGGATGATAATAAATATACAGAACGAACGAACTCCCTTTTTAATAAAAAATCTAGTTAGTCAAAATTGCTTTTTACTGACCTTTAAGTCTTGTCGGCGAAATACATTGACATAAAATTGTTCATAGTTCATAGCATGCGCTATTTTATTTACGATCGTTTCTACCCATTCAAATTTTGTGATAGCAACTTTGCAATCTTTGGCAACATTTCTAGAAGCTTCTTTACTTCCCTACTAAGGACGTTATACGAACCAAAATTTAAATGAAAGTTTAAACGTCGAAAATTTTTATTTCCTACACATACGCATGCAAACGCTCTGAGCGCTGGTGATATGATATTTTTCCTTCCATGATTGCACATTTAGCACTAGGAATGCCTACAGGAACCTCTTTTGTGCTAAGTATACGGTGTAGGAGCGGGGTATGCAGTTCACCTGATGTTAAGTGACTGACCGCAGCCCATGAACATCTTCAACATCAGAATGTCGAGATGCCTGGAAGGAAGGGGAGGATAAGGAGAGGATTAATCATAGGAAGTTGGGAGAGGAGCAGGTCAAGACAGGAATGGGATGGGAATACAGGCCTTCGGGCACCCGCTCACCGTACGGAACACAGTGCAATACTGCTTCACGCCGGTTTTCTGCTGGGGAGGTGGTAATTGCAACGGCGCGAGCTTGACCCAATCGTTCTCGGCTACCACTCTTTTATCGCTGAAGATGTTATGCAGCAGTTACCCTCTGTCGCCTCTTACGACACCCACGGGTAGAAATAGGGTGACGATACATATATTCTGTGTCCGTTTCACTAGGACAATTAGAACACTCGATAAAGATCACAATTGACATTAACATTGACATGTTATAAACGCAACGAAATTCCTAGCAGTTCGTTCATCGCACGCCATGTTATCTAACTTTACGATCGTTTCTACCTATTCATGCGTCACTTTATCGATTTAGTGATAGTAAACGTTGCATGTTATATTAACTTCTAACAGATTCACTATTATATGTAAGCACCACGTTTTAAAATTATTTTGTATCTTAGAATATAGGGTCTGGCAGAGATCGCTGTCAGCGATAAGGCCGCCCTTTAAGTATCGTTAACTGAAGAAATTTAATATATTGTATATGGTGTACCATAAAGAAATTTTCTTGCAGATTCTCGGTAGAGACAGCCTTCCGGATCAGTGGTAAATAAAAAAATATATAATTATGTCAATGTAATAGACATACTAAAAACGCCTCAAAGGAGGCCGATTTGGAAAATAAACATTTTGACATTGACTCATTTTTAGGGTTTCTTACCTTCAAAGGACAGAAACGTTACCCTTATAGGATCACTTCGTTGTCTGTCAATCACGACTTTGTTTTAATGACAAAACATTTTTTGTTTAGAAATATTCCTACAATTTTCAAAAAAAGCAATTCTAAATTCAATTTCTTATTTTTATTAATTACTAGCTGATAACGTTAGCCTATAAAATATAGCCTATTTTACTCGTGGATAATGTAGCTTTCGAATGGTGCAAGAATTTTTTAAATCAGTTTTGGAGCCTATTCATTACAACGAAACAAACAAAGTTTTTCTGTTTATAATAAACTAAATAAGTTTTTAATTTGTTAAATACTACATGGTCTGTTAAATTTTGGTATCCATTGATATTTGCAGAAAAAATATTTAAACTAACAATAAGTTAACAGTTTTATCACGCAATGTTTACGTTACAAATCTTGAACCAGAAAACGAAAGTAAAAAGTAATACCATCTACTGTAATCATTGTTCTGAAAGCGAATTACTGAAAATAAGAGAATAATTATGAAATAAATTTCTTGAATTAGCTTGCGTGTTTATATATTTTTTCTGGACATAAATGTTTTAAATTCTGTGTTATGTTACGATGTTCTCTTCATATATTTTTTTCTTTTTATTTAGTTCTTACCTTTATTTTTGTAAATTTACAATTTATGATTTACATAGAAAAGATTCGTCGTTTTTAAAGTAAACCTATGTTATCTATACTAATATTATAAAGACGAAAGAATTGTTTATTTGAAACTTTGTTTGTATTGAATAGTCTCCGAAACTACAGGACCGATTTCGATGAAATTTTGTATAGAGATACTTTCAAACCCCAGGAATGATATAGGATAGTTTTTATCCCGAAAATCCAACGGGAACGGGATACATCCGCGGGTGAAACCGCGGAGATCAACTATATTATTATTTGAACGGAAGAATTCATTTTTTGTTTGTTTTAATTGAAAAGGCTCCACTACTAGACCGATATGTATTTTACCATTGGAATCCCTACGGGAACGCGATATATACGCGTGGAACCGCAGAACCCAGCTAGTATTTTATATCTCATTTAATATGGTCAGAACTTCAATACAATACAAGTTACCGAAGGTCAGTAAACAACGGTCCAATCAGAGCATTGTCACAAACGAATTATATACAATGATTTGAAGTGCATTGTTACATCAAACTTTTGTTAACAGTACATCAATCAAATAACCTTATATGATTTACTAGCGACCCGCCCCGGCTTCGCACGGGTTTAATGGATGATATTATACATAAAAACCTTCCTCATGAGTTACTCTATCTATTAAAAAAAACCGCATCAAAATCCGTTGCGTAGTTTTAAAGATTTGAGCGTCCATAGGGACATACAACATGACACATGACAGAAAAAGCGACTTTGTTTTATACTATGTAGTGATTCCCACTGTATTTGCTCAAATGAAACTGTAATGTATAAGATCTTTAAAAGTGACGACCCGATTGGCGCAATGGATACAGCAGTGGTCTATTGCGACGAAGGTAGTGGGTTCGATCCCCACGAGTAGAAAATTATGAGATGAACATTGTAATTTTCTACTGTCTGAGTGTTAATTTATCTATAATATTTACAGAAGCAAATAGGAAAATTACAAGTCACTTTGAAAATATTTAAAACAATTAATGGCATAGACGCAAAATCTATTCTAATATTAAAACAAATTCAAATATAATTAAACTCAAATTTCAAGTAAACAGCAAACCAGTCGAAATGCTAATTAATCGGAAATACAAATACAAGGTTAGATGATGTAATGTCATTACGAAAAACCTTAACATTAGAGTATTTATATGAGTCTTCAAAACCATGGTGTCACACCATGACATAACCACGTGTCAACTTTACGTCAAGTTAAAAAAATAGAGGTTGTTTATGGTTTACATTCGATTAAACAGATAATTGATTGCTTTTAATAAAAATTGTTGTAAACAAATTTGATAATAATTAATAGCCTCCCCGACCGATTTGTCTTGGCGGCCAATCTTAACAGAGATCAGCCAGGTTCGCGGGAGATATTATAGTGTGCAAGTATGTGCGTAAACACAGGTGCACTCTGTATTCCTTCACTCTCATAATGCGATGGGACGGCAGACCGACACGACCGGAGAGAGATCAGGCGCAGGACTGACGGCTTTACGTGCTCTCCGAGGCACGGGGGTGTTCTAACACCGCCAACTTCCAGACTTAGGACTGCTCAACGTACGTAAATGTATCAATAGACGTTTTAACTATTAGACGCAAAAAAAACAAAGTCTACTAATTGACATTGAAAAATAAAGAAACTGCTCTTTTTTGGATTTAAACTATCCAAAATGATTGTTCTTATAAATTGTTCTTACCTTCTCAAGCCTGATAAAATTAAATTAACCAAAATGAAATAAATACGAAAAATCCACACGAATTATTATCAAAAATATGTCAATGAAGCTAGAATTCTTTAGATAAGATTATTTTTCAAATTTGTTATCAGGTATGTAAATAAAGACAAAGCCTATGATTTAAAGTACATTATCATTATTTTTTAAGAAACCTATCATACATTATTAATTAAACATTATAATAACTTTTTTTAGAAAAATAAAACCGACTGCCTCACACTGAAAGTAGAAAAGTATTAAAATCTGGTAAAAGTCGAAGCCTTTACCTATTTTCAATTTAACAAGATTTTGTACCGACTTTTAATAGACTTCCAAATCGGTCCATAAATGCCGGAGATATGCGGTAGCATATAAGAATACGGTCGAATTGAGGAGGAGGTACAGGAGGAACAGGAGGTTCTCAATTCGACCGATTTCCTTTTTTTAAGTCGGTTAAAAACAATTCTGTCCATACTCAAAACAACTGACTCCAATGCAATTTGTCATATACACCAGTTTCCAATTTGTTGTTTTATTTAGTAGCAATTCGAGATCTTTACTACGCAGAAACGGACAAACACATCAAAATGCTGTTTTCAACATCAATCTGATAATACAATAATATCTACAGAATCTATTTATCATCAAAAATTCAAAAAAATATAACCAACCAAATGTCATACCTTGCCAGGTGCCAATATCTTTTTTAAAAAACAAAATCCACAAGAATATAAAAAATTAATTTCCAATTTGCTTTTTTAAAAAAGCAAATGTCATCCCTCGCCCGTTTCTAATATTGTTTTTAAAAAAAATAAATTCCACAAGAATCTAAAAAATTAATTTCCAATTTGCTTTTTTAAAAAAGACCGTTTGCTTTTTTAAAAAAGCAAATGTCATCCCTCGCCAGTTTCTAATATTCTTTTTTAAAAAAAAGAAATTCCACAAGAATTTAAAAAATTAATTTCCAATTTGCTTTTTTAAAAAAGACCATTTGCTTTTTTAAAAAAGCAAATTCCACAAGAATTAAAAAAAGAACATTCCCGCGATATTCCCGCGCATGCAATCCCATGAATGTTAGCAATCTGTGGTTCAATGGCCGCCGCTGTGACCAATGGCTGGTCAGGGTCTAGTCTATGCTTGATTTAAATTCCGAATGAGGTATGGTTTCATTTTTTCGAATGGGATAATATTGCTATGGGAATCTTATCTATTTATGACTTACGACCTTTCAATATTCTATCTATCACTTGTTTTGCTTAAAGTCAGGCAAATCTATCTATTTGCACTTACTTTGATTTCGATATGCTGTCGACGGATAGCTTTTGTTATGACTTTTGTCAATCTAATGTCAAATAATCTGAGATTACAATTTATCCATAATCTTTGATACATGAAAGCGGCCGTCAATATAATTTCGCCTTGGTTTTAAATAAAATAACATTATTAATAAATATATATTATTTATGACACATATATTTAAAAAAATATACAGTGACAAGTTCTCTAAAAAATACCACAAGACACATTTTCTGTAATCTTAAATATATGAAATCTTATCATACTTTGCGGAACTTAATTTTAGGACATAATAGATTTATTTTATATTGCGGATGTAGATTTTCATAAAGATACGAAAGGTATGATTACATTTCTGATTGTACTTTGTAACTTCTATAATTATGTTTTAAACTATACTAGCTTCTGCCCATGGCCTTGCATTAAATTCAGTGTCTGTAGATCAATAAATGCAGCCATCATATAATAGCCTATCTCCATACGAAATCACATCAAAACTCTTTAAGTATTTGTGGCGTGATTGACTAACAAACATCCAAAATTTCACGGTCATTCCGTGATTGAGACACATCCACTTTTATTCACGAATGAATCGATTAAAATATCGATTTTTTAAAATCAGAATCAGTCTATAGAATTGTAACAAAAACCTTTCAGTCGTTTCGTAATTGATGACTAAACAAACCACTTTATATTTTTCAAAATCGAATCTTATACCTCACAAGAGAAAACCACTGCGCCATCGAGGTCACACCTCGCAGTTCAATATCTAGAAAGTTCTCATGCAAATACATAGATGAGAAAATTATATCGTGTAATTATAACAAGATAGCGTCGTTTGCAATCAGTTTTGTTTGCACGAAATAATCCCATAGAATCTCTTTAATATACTATTTTTTTCTATCCTAATATTATAAAGAGGAAATATTTGTTTGTTTGAATTGAATATGCTTCTAAACTAAAGGACTGATTTGGATGAAATTTGTACAGAGATTTTTTGAAACCCCAGGAATTGACATAGGATAGTTTTTATCCCGAAAATCCTACGGGAACGGGATATATATTCGGGTGAAACCACGGAGCTCAGCTAGTATGATAAATGTGTATGAAATCTATAATTATTAATATAAATAAAATCTGAGAAACTAATATTAATGGGTGAAGTGTTGAGACATTTTCGTAGAATCTGAAAAAAATGCGACCAAAGATTTAAAAAAATGTGCATATTAAAATAAAAGCTAGTTATATAAACCTTTCCAAAGGTTAAATGCCAATTCCCTTGACCTCGCAGATAATATCTACTTACATAATACAACTGCAGTATCCTGTCTTCGCGTGCTTGGCGCCAGTCAACCAGGCGCCGTCAGATATAGGTCAGATCTAGCTCATTTTGTGTTATAACCTAAGTTTTGAAATAAAATGGCGTATTGGGTCTGCCAAATAAAGGAATGAAACAAGTAAATTAAGTAGAAACATTTATTAGTTTTTAAAATTATTTTGTTATACACGTATTAGGTGTTTTTGTTATGTTACCTCGGATTCCGGTTTGCGCATTTAAGCAAACATACTTTTTCTTACACTTTTTTGCTTAATACGTTTATGTATCCGTGGATATTATTTTTGAAATTTCTTGTTTGAACGATCATACTGCTGATATTAATAAAATAAATCTTAATAATCAAAATTCTCAATTGTACTTATAAAAGAAAAATGACAACAAACAGAGCAGCAGATAGGAAAATTACAAAAGGCGGCCTTACAGCTGGCGAGCTATCTCTACCAGACAATCACAAAAGTAGAGGAAAGCTGTGTCAGAAGAGAAAATGTGATACAAAAATAAATTTATGAGAATTATTGCCTACCAGTGTTATTTTTACATATAAGATTATATAATAAATAATCATATTTCATAGTATATAGCTAGTTTATATGTATGTACGTTAGTACAGAAGGAATAGCACAGCACAAAAACGTCTTACGACCGTTTTCAATATTCTATCTATCCTTTGTTTTGCGTACTAAAGTCAGGCAAATCTATCTATTTGCTCTTACTTTGATTTCAATATCCTGTCGACGGATAGTCTTTGTTATGACTTTTGACAATCAAATGTCTTTAATCTGAGATTACAATCTGTCCATAATCTTTGGTACATTATTGAAAACGGCCGTTACGCAGTCGTTTAAAAATAATATTTGATTTGTCTTACATAACACTAATTGGTGTTCTGATATGACAGCGAGCAGTAATCTTGCGACCTTGAGCTTGACCAAGCGATTTCCCAATCGTTCTCTATCAAGCGTGGATATGACCAATTTATGATCTTATATCACGCGAGACAGCTTAAGTGGAAGAGCTTAAGAGAAATCTATACTAATATTATAAAGCTGAAGAGTTTATTAGTTTGTTTGTTTGTTTGAACGCGCTAATCTCAGAAACTACTGGTCCGATTTGAAAAATTCTTTTAGTGTTAGATAGCCCATTTATCGAGGAAGGCTATAGGCTATATATCATCCCGATATTCCCACGGGAGCGAAGCCCTGGTGCGCAGCTAGTATACGATAATTCTAATTATAGTAACTCTTAGTACGACAGGTATGCATTTTATTAAGATACAGCATGGAAGCGGATCATGCGGGTAAGAGAGGATTAATGATAGGAAGTTGGAAGTGGAGTAGAATAGGATGGGATTGGGATGGAAATACAGGCCTTCGGGCACCCGTTCACCGTACGAAACACTGCAATACTGCTTCACGCCAATCTTCTGCTGGAGGGTACTCACACCGGTGCGAGCTTGGTCCAATCGTGCAATGCTGGACTCCCACTTTTTTATTGCTAAAGGTGTTATGCAGCAAAATTAGCCTCTGTCTCTAACTACCCACAGGTAGAAATGGGGAGGCGATACATGTATTCTAACCCGTCGCTACAAGGCGAATTGTAATTATAGTATCTCTAGGTATGACAGGCATACATTTTTTTATGATAAAGCATGGAAGTGGAGCATGCGGTTCACCTGATGTTAAGTGACTGACCGCAGCCCATGAACATCTATAATATCAGTGTCGCAGATGCTTTGCCGGCTTGAAGGAAGGGCAGGGGATAAGGAGAGGGATATAATAAGGATAACATTCGTTAGATTACGAGGCATCTTTTGGTGTGCGTGAAAGAGGGAGGAAGTAGCTCATACCCACTCCAGAACAGTCTGTCTAAGAGATTTTAGGCTAAAAGATTAAATTAAAACTTTACCCAAAAGATCTAGCTAAAGTTAAGTTTAGAAAGTTAAGGAAAAATGTCATGAAAATATGTCGATTTATTCACATGGCTTTTGGATTGAGAAAGAATCGACTTACACATTTGAAAGATGGATTAATTTTATATTTCAGACCTAAATGCAATAAATAATTCTACACATAGTACCCCTGTGACATAGGGGACCCATATCATATCGGTTAATATGGCTTGTCTCGGCATACAATATAGCTAAATAGCATCCTTCATTCCCAGGCCAATATTATTAAAGACTAGTTGTTCCGCGCGTCTTCGCTTGTTATTATACTTAATTTGATTGTACTACTTTATTTTTTTGTAATATTCCCACTTCGAACAGCTATGTAAATGTTCTATCAAGCTCCTTGTACTCTGAGGCCCAAAAGACAGACGTAAGTCTAGTTTGAGTCTCACCAGTCCGTCCATTAAACTTGTAGTATATTTTAAGCTACATCTTAATGTAATTCTTGAAATTCCTTATGAGCAATAAAACAATTTTAATTTTAATATAGTCAAAGTTCATCAGTGTGATGTAGTAATCCAGTGGTAATATATTTTCAAACAAACAAAAAAATGAATCATTCTGTGTTTTTAAAACTATCTGTGATCGACTGATCTATTGCTCAGTTAATTGTGTAGAATTACAGTACATTTCTATTACTGTTATATATTATACAAAGCAATCATTTGACTGTTACTATCGCTCTGACCTTGAACTTTTAAACTCGGTGTGAATCACGAAGAATAACATACGCCAGGTATGTTTACACAGTTTGTTATGGATATTTCTAGCTTACCAGTATATATGAAAACGTTCAACTATATTTATTACACTTCTGAAATGCAGAGTGTATCATTTTATCCAGAATTTCTTGAAAATGAAATACTTTACTGCACACAAACATAAGCATAGAAGAAAGTAAATATAAAAAACTCAAAATAGAAGGAAGAGTGCAAAGTGAAAGAGTTCTTCTAGACAACTTGAAAAAAGGATTTTAATTTAAAAATTAGAGTGATAGTAATTTCTTCTATAGCGTTAAGACCTAAATTTCAAGTTTTTTGTAAATGTCAGTGCAATAAAGAATAGAAAATACATAAGAATTCTTAACTTACTTATTCATAATTAATAAAATTACGTGAAAATGGTTTACATACAAATTTAAACTTCATTATCAAAATAGTAACTATAGAGTTTCTTGCCTTCTTAAAAATGACATATATTCATACATACTTTGTAAAAAGTTCACATAAATGAAAATTTTTCTAATCTATTCTATAGTTGTACGTCATTTAACTAAATCCAGACGAAACTGCAAACAAAAACTAGTATAATAAAATTGTCACACGTTACTAAGACTAGCCACTCCCTAAACAATCTTAGGATCTTCGATCAGTGACGTCACCCATGACGTCAAATGACCCCACGTAGAGGTCAGGATGAGTCTTTGACACTTGATTATGCAGATTGAAAACGTTGCTCCTTTTGAATACATTAAGCCGTGGATACGTGCTTTTTTAACATACTAAAAAAGACGGAGGTTCTATTCAGAGCGTATTTTAGAAATATAAGAAATATGAAATAGAAATATCCCTGGACATTTAACACAACGCCATCTAGTCCCAAACTAAGCAAAGCTTGTACTATGGAAACTAGATAACTGATAAACATACTTAAACATACTTTTTTTTGTAAATATATACATACTATACTATAGATAAATAAAAACCCAGACAGTAGAAAATGATAATGTTCATCACATCATAATTTTTCTGCTTGTGGGGATCGAACCCACACCCTCCGGCGCAATAGACCATTGCTGAACCACTGCGCCAATCGGGTCGTCAAATTAATTTTATATTCGCAAATTAAAATAGACACCTTTAATGTTAAAATTGCAGGTAGTCATTTAAAAAAAATGAGGAGATAAGATCAATTGGTGAAGAAGTGGAATATATTTCATACAAGAGCAGGTAAACCAGCCGACGGGCACCCTGATGGTAAGTCATCACCAATGCCCATGAGCACTCGCAAGTCGCAACTGGAGGAAGTAGGGTCGTCTCTTGCAGGACCCCATATCGTGATGTTTGGAAACACCGATAGCTTGTTATTCCACATATCAATTGATCGACGCTGGAAATTAAAGCAAACAAACGAAATTACGAGGACCAATTTAGGGGACGACATACAATATCAAATTTGGCACAATGCACGACTCTTCCATCGCCCAGCAGAAGATCGGCGTGAAGCAGTATTGCATTTTGTTTCGTACGGTGAGTGGCCTGTTTTCCTATCCCATTCCTCCTCCATCTTGTTCTACTTTTCTCACAATTTTTCACAATAAACTTCTTCTTATCCCTACCCCTTCCTTCAAGCCCACATCTGCGATACTTTGAAGTTGATGCGACACTTAACATGAGGTGAACCGCATGCTCCACTAACCTGCTTTAACATAAAAAAATGTTCCTAATTTTATCCTACTACTATTATAAAGGCGAAAGTTTGTAAGTATGGATGTATGGATGTATGGATGTTTGTTACTCTTTCACGCAAAAACTACTGAACCGATTGTGATGAAACTTGGTATACATATAGTTAAGGGTTCAGAATAACACATAGGCTACTTTTAATCCCGGAGTTGCCATTTAATCAGAAGTTACGCGGGTGAAACCGCGGGGTACAGCTAGTAGTTTATAAGCGATTATTAGATTCCATATAAACACCAGATATACCTCTGGTAATAACGAGCTTTACTACATTATTATATTATAAGTCAAATTCCTGGCATTCTTACACATTTGCTCCATAAACTAGGTATCAAAAACCCGTCTCGCAAGTTCTATAAATACCCTCGTTTTGCGACAATCTTGATAGATCGGACTACTGAACATGTACCGGTTTACACTCTTGTTATTTATTTTACTATTGTGGTGTTGTAAAGTTATTACACAATTATAGAATACGTGGTTTAAGATCTTTGGACTGTGACTGTGGCCTCTCTTACATAGGTCAAACTAAGGAAAGCATTGGAAGTCGACTAAAAGAACATATTGCTGATATTAAGCACAGGCGTCACTCAAAGTCAGCTGTATGCGACCAACCATTACATACGCTTTGACCAACCACAAATCCTCGCTCGGCAGAAAAGATTTTTTCCACGGCTGGTAGGTAAAAAATATCAAATATTCAATAGAGAAGATGGTTTGAGACTTTCTAACATCGAGACCGACTAATAAATTTAAAACTACATGTCAAGCATACCAAAAGACAAGAAAACACTGTAAGTCAATTTTGCAAGAATACGAGCCAATTTTCCAAATACCATTTTCGGGGAAATAAGTGGAGGTAGACAACACACAATTTTTTTGAGGTTTTTGAGCATTATATTATAACTAGCAGCGCCCCGCGGTTTCACCCGCGTAGCTTCTGATCCCGTGGAAACTCAGGAATTAAAAGTAGCTTATATGTTATTCTGATGTATAAGCTATATTGTGGTAAAGTTTCATTCAAATCCATTCAGTAGTTTTTACGTGAAAGAGTAACAAACATCCATACATCCATACTTACAAACTTTCGCCTTTATAATAGTAGTAGGATTTAACCCGACGTTTCGAATACTTAGGGAGGTGAGGTTATGGGTGACTGATATGACAGTTCTTTTTGCATGCTCTATAGCAGGCAAGCGGAGCACGCGGTTTACCTGATGTTAAGTGACTGACTGCCCATCAACATCTACAACATCAAAGCAGATAAGGAGAGAATTTAAAAATGTCACCTATTTACTGTAACCCACTTGTACAAATAAATATTATTTCTCCTATTAATAAATATTAATGATGGGAGTTTAGGAAAGGGGTAGAATAAGTAAGCGAAGAATATTTCATTGAATTGAAATGGAAAGTTGTCTTCATTCAGTTCAAAATATTGTAAAAAATAGTTGTAATTCATTGGACTTAGATGTACTAAGAGTTTCTTGCCGGCATTCAAAATATTATAACGCCTGTGTGAATAAAAAATAATTATTAGTTTGCGGTATAATAGTAACATTTTTGTAGTTTTATCTGGGATTCGAACTGGTAACCCCGGCGATTAAAAGTGATGTTTAGAACAATTTATAAGATTACTACAGTTACACAATACCGGTTTAGAATGAAGTATGTTTTAGTGATCTTATCAGTATAAAGGGACCGACAACTCTTTTCTTGCGTTATATAAGAACTCAAGTTTTTTTTTATATTGTATACGCACGGCTTCGCTCTCCTAGCTTAATGTTATATGTATATATAATATATATATATGTATAGCCTATAAAATATAGCCTATGTTACTCGTGGCTAATGTAGCTTGCGAATGATGAAAGAATTTTTAAAATCGGTCCAGTAGTTTTTGAGTCTATTCATTACAGCCAAACATACAAAGTTTTCCTCTTTATAATACTAGTGTAGACTAACTGAGCTCCACGGTTTCACCCGCGTATATATCCCGTTGCCGTAGGATTTTCGGGATAAAAACTATCCTATGTCTCTCGGGTTTATAAAATTTCATCCAAATCAGTCCAGTAGTTTCGGCGTGTAATCAATACAAACAAATCCTTCCTGCCAAAGGGTAAAGAAAAAAACTAAATGAGAAATCATACAATCAAAATACTTTTAAATAGAGGTTTTTTGACGAAATAACTACGAAAATATTTACCTTTTATGATGCTCATGTTCTTAGATATAATCTTAAAAAAAATCAGTTTTTATAAATAAACTCAGTTTATTTTAATACGTTACGGACGTGTCCCTGACACTTGATTACGAGATTATCAAAGGAAGTATTATATAATCATTTCCTTTGGCGAAATACATAAAACACTTCCATATAAGCTGGTAATAAAATATATATTTTGATATTCCTACAGCGAATGGAAAATTTGGTAGATTGAGTTGTGGATTCGTTAGAATTGTGACAGTAACATAGGCTATAACAATTTCAAAATGGCGCTGGAAAAAAAATAAGTGGAAGGTCTAGGCGGTTGCGCGTCACGTTGGGGTCATCACCGTGGAGGATGGTATTATTCCTCCAACGAAGAGGAAGGATCCTCAACCAGTCCGAACCACAGGACTGGCCGGCCGAGGATTGGAAGTTGTATATGTACTTAGCGACGAAAACATTTCAACATCGCGATTTAGGATTTGTGACGTCATGTGACGCCACAGTGGAGAGGATTAATTTTTTCATAGATAACGCTGCTTATAACGGGATTTTCAAGATTAATCTAAAGTTATCTTAAGCTTGTTCTGAGTAGCACAACAAAAGTGCGAACAAATAACATATAATACTTTGCCTGGGCTGACATGAAATACATTACCTTCGCTTCAATAAACAAAAAAAGATACATTTCAAATATTTTTTTTACAAACAAAGAAAAAAATTCGTTTGACCTTTCAAGTTCATTGCATACATGTACACCAGTAGCCATGGTGACGGAAAATCCATAGTCGATTAAATATTGACTAGACACGCGGTCTAGACGACTCGTAAGCAGTGCATTGTACACTATTTAATGTAAAATGTCTCATTTTTTAAATAAACAGTGCACTCGACGTACATCTTTACTTGTAAGCTAAAGAATTTGTTTGTTTGAATGCGTTAATCTCAGAACTACTGACCCCCTCTTCACAAATTCAAATCCCATCGAAAAGTATCCAAAATCGGAACAATATTCATAGAAATTTCGTCGAAATTTCGACGGAAACATCTTCGTTCCGATCCGAATCAGATTTGTGAATACATACCTGGTCCGATTTTCAAAAAAATAGCATTTTAGACCTTTAATCAAGGACTGTTCATCACATATTAATTTCCTACTCGTGGGGATCGAACCAACACCCTCCGGCGCAATAGACTATATCCACGGCTTCAATTGGGTCGTCATGAACTTCTATTATTAGCCGATTTTCCAAAAAAAGGGTGAGGTTATCAATTCGACTGTATTTTTTTATTAGAATATACCCCTTAAACTCTAACAATGGCCTGAATTGTCCCTAGATAACGTGATTACCCTCCACAAGTCAACATAAGGGAAAATATATTATTTTTTACCGTTTATTTTTCTCTTAATTCATCGGGAGGGATATCCGACTCAACCGTAGGCTATTAATTTAATTGCAGTTTTATAGAAACTCGCAGTTTAAATCATAAGTAGATAATCAGCTTTCCTTTTGCTAGATCAAGACTTTTTTCACGTCTGGTCATCGAACACCTGCACCTCTCGTTTCACAGAGAAAATATGATTAAAAACTGTATTTTTGTATATTTTTATGTTAAGGCAGACAAGTGGAGCATGCGGTTCACCTGATGTTAAATGATTGACCGCAGCCCATGAACATCTACCACGAAGTGTCGCAAATGCCTTGCCGGCTTGAAGAAAGGGGATGAGGACCTCTCCTTTTCCCTTTTCTTCAAGCCGGCAAGGCCTTCCTCTCCTAATTTCACATCATTAATCCTCATTGATGATGTGAAATTGGTACCAGAATGAAAGAGGAATGGGATGGTAATATAGGCCTCCAGACTATCAGAGTACTTAAAAAAAAAAAGTCGGAAAATCTTAAAATTGGTTATCATAATGTGACTATCCACGAAGTGGCTATCAAAAATTGGTCAAATCGTGCGTAAATTATATTTTAATCCAATTATTTTGCTTTGTTGTATTACATATAAAAAAAATCATTTATATATTGTTGTATACCACAATACGAATAAATGTTATGATTGGGCCAATTATAATACACATATAAATTTATTTTAACCAAGTCATGCCATAGTATAAAAAACCAAGCAGTCAATAAGCCTGTCCCGACAAGCAGGTAGCCAATTATTTGCACTGTAATCTATGGGCTTTTTTGTATTGTCTGTTATCTTAATAGACTGATAGACAATGACACCTCTTGATTTATAATCCATTTATCTATGCTTGACTTAATTGTCTTACACTCAATAGATAATGACGTGTGCAGTTTTTAACAACTACTTGAATATTAGAAATCTATTATTATTTGTACACAACAGATTTTTATTTTGTAACAGTAGGCAAGTTAAAAAAAATGGTGTGTATAAGAATAATAGAAAAAAAAATCAGTTCCAAGAAAAACATTTACAATATATGTTTACTACTAATACTACTCCCTACTAATTATAAATGCGAAAATTTGGACTTTTGTGCGTCAATCACGCCTGAACTACTAAACAGATTTGATGAAATTTCGTATACAGATAGACCATTAGCTGGATTAGGTGATATGATATAGATAAATTCATCCACGAAGACGCGCCCCACTATTCTTCTCAATTGTTGACACTATGTATGCAAGCTTCTGCTTGTGTGAAGTTTTATATGTATTTATGGCCGCGCGCCTGACATAGATAAACCCCCGAATAAATCATCTGCCTTAATTTTTTATATTCTTTAAACATTAAACTACAACATTTTTAAAATTGCATGTTTCCTCAAATATCTCTATATAGTTCCATGTCGGGATATAATAGAAGCATCAGACAAGTTTTCAGCTTGCCTCTAACACCTCTTCAAAAATGTTCCTAGCTTTCAGAACATTTGCTTTGTGAAACTTCATACCTTTCATTTTTCCAAAACAGTATAGTGAGAATTACAATTCACATGCACTTGAAAAAGTTCACATGATCGAAGAAAGGTGTAATTGTCATGTTCACGGATTGAAATGATAACGTAATTTCCCACTGTGTACCAGTTTCCCTCCTTTAGTTCCAAAATTTAGAGAATCCTTCTTTTACTTAGGACAAAAAATTAAACCATTGTCCAAAGCATTTAGCTTTCTCTCTTTTGTAATATAGAGATTTTAGCCTACTCTCTGTTGCAATCTCCACGCAATAAATTAATTAGTATGTACATGAATATACATAGTAAGTAAAGAGTGGCTCCAAAATTGCGGGACTTATACAGAACATAAAATATTTTTTTCTGAACTGTCATAACTTCCTTTATCTGATTATATGTATGTATGACTATAGTACCTATAGTTCAGAAAAATATATTTTATGTTCTGTATAAATCCAGCAATTTCGGAGATATTTAATATTTTCGAAAAAATTCAAACAATACACCATATTTTACAGTTTTTAAGGCAAGACTGCCAATGGTGAAAATTTTCGATGTAACTTTACTCCACTCTTTACGCTACACCTGTATATATATATAGTTCCTGATCTTTTTTGTGTAAAAACACTACTTTCAAATACATCAAAGGGCCCGATTTGAATAGAATACATTCACAACGTAATCCTGATTAAAGCCGAACCCGTACAAACTAACAAATGCCTAATTCGTTGGAAACAGTTGTGGGTCCTCTACCTGTAAGTCTCAGGAATTGCATTCGAATATTTGTTACCTGAATTTTGTGTCATGTTCGGAAGTTACATTGTAGATTTCAGACAATCACAATCATTTATTTAATCTAATTGTTTAACAATAAGTGAGCCATTGTATAATTTTAAATAGTTTACACGGTTTCTACTCACTGCTTGTTTTAATTCGGTATAGGCCGACAGTTTCGGACCGTTTCGGAGGCCCTTCATCAGGATGAGTGGGACGTTTGCGCGGTCACGTCCCGTCTCGCACTACTAGGAGTGCTATAATTAATTAGATAATTTAATCCTTTATTATTCAACATTTACATACATATAAGAGCAATTACAATTCAATGTTCAATAGGCGGCCTTATTGCTTTCAAGCAATTTCTTTCAGGCTACCTTAGGTTAAGAAAAAAAAATGTGTATGTGGTCATACAGATAAAAGATTATGATAGATATTATTAATACATATAGAACATTATAAGATTGACCTAAATAATCACATCGCAATTATATACTGGCTCGATTTTGACTTTCTTTATTTCTAAAGATAAACAAAAATAAAATTTCAAATTGTATATACATATTATATATATATATAGTTTTATGTTCATAGTCGAAGGCTGTTATAACACAGTTTTATTATTTCGTGATAAAAGCATAACAAGAAAATGGCACACAGCGACATTTTAAAATCTAGTTCACACGAAGTCTTAACGATAAATCACTGTACAATAAAACGTGGGGTGTTTTAATGGATCGAGGGGACGTTTTAACTTTACACTTTTAAATGTCAATTCTGTAAAATTTAAGTTTAAAGATAATAGGTAGAAGAAATATCATTTTGCTTATAATGAAAATATGACATAAGTTTGACATTACATAACTTTATGGAGGTAGAAAACAGGGCAGGATAAAATCTATACTAATATTATAAACCTGAAGAGTTTGTTTGTTTGAACGCGCTAATCTCCGGAATTTTAATTATTTCGAATCGGACCACTGCACTAGTCCGATAATTATGCCTGTATCTATTTTCAATTTAACAAGATTTTGCACCGACTGTATATAGATTTCAAAAAAATAAAATAAAAGTCACTTTCTACTTTTTAGAACGAGGAAGTCGGTTCAATTTTTGGCGAAAAGCTATTTTATTGATCTTGATTGAAATTAAACGCAATACTATAGTCGTAACCAACTGCACCCGCGGTCAATGTCACTACAATAAATCGTCACGACACAATATAAACAGTCTCACGACCAAAATGACGCATTCTTTGTCTTAGCGACTTTGCAGTGAACAAATGCATTGTTGCACGGGTTAAATGTGTTTTCTTTTGTTTAATCGTACTTATGGTTATGTAAATAACAAAACTTAATATTGAATGAAAATTCTTTTTAAAGGATTTTAAAAGCGGTTTATTATTATTTTACATTATTATTCAACTTAAAATCCTTTAAAAAGTATTTTTAATCAGTAGTTGGAAAGTACTCGCTTTAAATCAAGCAGAAGAAAATACAAACGTAATATTTTGCAGTTGGATTTCATAACAAAAAAAAATTAAATTAAAAAAATACTTTAGTTTCGTACTTAGTAGTTTGTACACTATATATAGATATAAGTAAAAATAAAAACAGCTAAGAGCAAGTCGCATTTGCGCACGATGGGTTCCCTATAAATAGAAATAAAATGATATTTCAAAACATATTTTAGTGAAATAATATATTCTTTATGAAATTTCACGTATAATAAAGGTTTGAGACTTGTAAATGATCATTATATGCTTTATATGTTAACAAAAGTTTTCGAGACAGTCCATAAAAGGTGCAATTAACATTATTACTGAGTTGACGTACTGTTTAATACGTTAACTGTGACAAACCTTACATTCTTACATACCGTCTTTGTTCCGTGATAAACACATTAGGGGTCACAACCGAGAGGCCCTGGATTCGATTCCCGGAAGAGACTTAAAAGAATATATCGGTCTACTTGCCGCTAAATAAATATCGATCATAGAAATTGATTTAACATTCGCCCTTTACCCCAATAGAAGTCACGGGCCTACACTTTTTAAACCTTACATAACTTTATTACAGTTGACGTACCGTATGAAATGTTAACTGTGGCACACCTATTGGAATTAACCTTTTTATATTAATCACGCCCCATTAAACATATTAATTATACATAATCTAACAAGTGTTTTTTCTCGTGTACATCGCATTTTATTGCGTTTTATATAATGCAAAATCTTCTTTGGATTAATGTTTTTGTATAATTCCAACCATCTTTAATACATTGGCGACGACCCGGTTGGTGCAATGGATACAGGAATGGTCTATGCGCCGGAGGGTGTGGGTTCGATCCCCACGAATAGAAAATTATGATGTGATGAACATTGTAATTTTCTACTGTCTGACTGTTAATTTATCAATAATATGTGTGCATTTACAAAAAAAGTATATTTAAGTTTGTCTATCAGTTATCTAGATTTCATAGTACAAGCTTTGCTTAGTATAGATATTTAAAAATCTCAACAAAAAACTGCCAAGGAAATGAAAAAACTAGTCACTTATTTCCTCTTACAAACAGGTCCTTACAATAGTAACATAACGGACGCATCCGGTGTCCGTCAAGCAGAACGCCACCTGCGCAAGTACTATGAATTAATTTGAGAAATATTTACTAAACAACTTCTATATTACAATAACTTCATAAACAAAGAAAGATTTTCATTAGAAATCGATTTCATATTTTAAAATTCTCTATAGACTATGAATTCATTTTTTTTGATAATTTACATTTTGTCTTGTTACCTCTTGTTGAAACTGTATCTTGATTTTTTTGTAAAGAAAACCACTTCACGAAGTTCCACAGTTATTTGCTGAATTTCAAATACAATTTTCTACACCATTTTGAAAAAAAATTATGCGTTTAAATTTTGTTAAAATCCGATCGTCCATGTGATCGGATTTTAAAAGGAAGAAGGAAGGAAGGAAGATATTCCAGGTAACTCCTCGTAAATCAATAGAATAGGCTCTGCGGTTAAGGTTTAATGGTGTATACTCCCATTAAACTTTAACTCTGAGATTGAGATTGATTGAGATTTAATTTTGACTAGCTCTGATATGATAACCCTTCACAGGTCACAACAAAAAAAAACATTATAAAAAAGTGTGGTTTCAAATGAAAGGTCTTGATCTTATATATAAAAATGAATCGCAAAATGTATGCGCATAACTCAACAACGACTGGACCAATTTGGACAATTCTTTTTTTTAAATGTTCGTTGAAGTTCAAGCATGGTTTTTACGGCGAGAAAAGTTCGAATTGCCGGGTCCACGCGAGCGAAGCCGCGGGCGGAAAGCTAGTTTATACATAAAAGCGCGAGGTCTTACTCAGACTAGTACTAAGTAGAGGTCAGTAATAAATTAAAACGTATCATTGTCCTAACTGTGTTATTATAATAATAATAATTTATTTACTCAAGTAACCAAGACTCATTTTGTTACTAACAATTGATTCTTACAAACTATGTTAGTATACCTTAAATTACTATAATTAAATATATAAAATATATAATGCACTGCCCCTCCTTTCCATATCTAACATTTCATTTTCGTACCAAGGTTGACTGGAAGAAATCGCTTCCTTAGCCATAAGACCGCCTGTTGCTAAAATTTTCCATCTTTATTTTTAAGCTCCTTTGTATCTTACAGTGCAATAAAGAAATAAATAAATAATACAATATTATAATAACTACTAGTTATGTAAACTACAATACTATCATAGAAGCAGACAGTTTGCAGCAGTGGTTCACATACCCGCAGTCAAGCCAGCTCGCTATACAGCACAATGATTACCCTACAAGAACTTTTTCTTAGATAGTGCAAAGTACCTTCATACAAAGCATACATGTGCTGTTTCCCCAAGCATAACATCTGCGTAATACTGACAATGAATTAATTCAAGAGCAATATTTACTTGCTAAATAAACTGTAGTTTCCGTGTATTATAATTTCGAAGTGTAATGCATTTTTTCGATTAGTTTTTAACATTTGAATTTAGAACATTTATTAATAAGTGTCTCGTTTGTTTTGTAAATCTTTATATATAAAAATGAATCGCAAAATGTGTTGGTAAGCGCATAACTCAACAACGACTGGACCAATTTGGACAATTCTTTTTTTTTAAATGTTCGTTGAAGTTCAAGCATGGTTTTTACGGCGAGAAAAACTCGAATAATCACCGGGTCCACGCGAGCGAAGCCGCAGGCGGAAGGCTAGTTGTTTTATAAATATCATAATGGAATATGATAAAGATTACTTCTTGTTGAATTTCGAAATTATTTTTAATTGTATCCAAGCAAAGAAGTCATACGTCTCTTTATATGATAAAGGTTATTGACCCATTAAAATCGATACACCAATTTGAGGATACAATGGCCTAGATTCAAGAGTAACTTTTGTATTAATTATAATTAAAAATCACAATTAGTCTCTATATTTTTACACTAATATTATTAAAGGGAAAACTTTGTTTGTTTGTAATAAATAGGCTAAAAAACGTCAGGACCGATTTTAAAAATTCTTTCACCATTCGAAAGCTACATTATCCACGAGTAACATAGACTATTTTATAGGCTATTTAACATTCTACGGGAGCAAAGCCGCGAAGATCAGCTAGTATTGATGGCCCTGATCCCATAGGAATGTATTTTTTTCTATAACTCTGTAGTGTTAATAAGTGTTACCATACAAGTAAAAGCACCTTCCCACAGTAACGGTTAGACGGTTTATGTCTTAAAATAAACATTTATTGTTTGCGAATTTCTTCCCACGATACGTTCAGTTTTTACAACTGGCGATACGATTATTTATTGTTTATGTTATATGGATACATTAGACACATCACGTTCATAACAAAACTTACTTTTATTATGCCGACCTCACACATGCTGAATGTCTGTCTGAATTCAGGATCTGATTTCAGATCCTTACAGGTAGATCTACGAAATTCAGAATCTGAAAAAATCGGAATGTATGTGGAGCAAGCCGATATTGTATTGTATACTGGCCTTTCTAAATTAAGAATCTTAATTCAGATCCTGAAAATTCAGCATGTGTGGCCGGCCTAAAGATTGTCTATTTTTAAAGGTTTTTTGTTAACTTTGGTTACTTTCCATTTATTAAAAAAAACTACAAACTGCTCAAAGTCATGGTCCAAAAGGTTACACATAAGAATCATCGTGTATCATCAGTAAGGTTTTTAATTTTTATATGTATGTCAAATTTTCATGTGTATTCCTAAGAACCAAGGAAGTTTTGTCGTGTAACGATGTTTTGTCGTAACAGTAAATCGTATGTTTTAAATTCTCTAGTTACACGTCGCTTCGGTTCTAAATTCTAATGATACCATTTAATTTGAATAATTTTAATTAGGAAATACCGGTTATTAGATATAATTGCCTACGTATTTGGTCTGAGTGGGAGGTTATTTTCTATTTTTAAGAAAATAAAAACTGGTGAAACATTATAATTGTACTTGGTATTTTATTAATCATGTAAAAAAACTGCATTTTAACCTCAAATTTTTATTAGGCATAATTTCAATTTCTTCAAAGGATCAGGGATAGGACAGGATGGGTTGGGAGCCGGATAGTCCTGTAATGAAACAATTGATTAATAATAGGAAAAAACAATTACTAAGCAACTTATCTATCGTAGTTTTTCTTCTATATATCGCAATGTAATAATATTTTAGTATATATTGTCGCTTCTTGATGGAAATGCATTAAGAAAAACATAGAATGAAAGTCTTTTTCACACTTTTTTCCACGTTTATTAATAAACTTTATTAAATTGACAACCGGTTACGAAAAATTACTACTACATGATGATGGCGATGATTTTTCGAAACCGGTTGTTAATTGAATAAAGTCTATTAATAAACGTGGAAAAGACTTAAATTCTATAATTTTCAAAATGCATTTCCATCTAGAAATGCCAATACAGTCTATTGATGGGTTTTAGGGTGAAAAATAAAAGTTGGATGAGAACTCAGATGATATATTCAGCAGGTACAAAATCGGAATGAACGAGTGAGTCTTAACTCTTAAGTAAACGTCACTTGTCAATCTAAACAAACGTTATCGTATCTGACATAATATTGTGATATGTTTACACGATCGAACATCTATCAAGTATATTTTAGTATATTATTAATATTATAATATTAAAATAGAACTAGTAAAATAGGACATAATTACTAGGACAATAGAACTGTCCCATTCACAAAATTCGTTAGTTCACAGACAACCCCTGACATATCGATCTCAGTATCTAGGGGACCGGTGGGGGTCAATGACATGACCTTTATACGGGACTACCCTCTTTATGTATAACTTTTATCGGTATAGGTTTATGACGATAATACTAAGGTACTAGATTATAAGAATTATTGGTTTAATTATTGGAATTATATGGTAAATAAAATATAAAGGAAGGATGTAGCGTAGAGTGGATAATATGGTACCCGTAGATAGAGGAAGTTATGACGGTTCAGGAAAATATATTCTATGTAAAATTCCCTTGACTTTGGAGATTCGATGATAATTCACATATAATGTGTTTTATTTTAATTTATACCTATAGAACCTACCCATATATGAAGCGAAACAGCATCTCACTTGAAAATATTTCCGTCAACTACCTAAAAAGTAGCCCATAGCTTTCCACATGAACCTACAACCTTCCAGTCATTTCGTAGATTACCGCGTTTAAACTAAACTCAATAAAAACCTATCCTTCTTGGATTTCAAACTATATTTCAAGAAAATTTCATCCAAATCGCTGCAGTGGCTGACAGACAGACTTTCACACTTATAATATTCGGACATTAAGTACTTATATAAGGTGTTACATAGCTAGCGTTTCATTCGTTTACAGGACATTCACAACATGTTTCTAAACACGTAAAAATTATGAACGGGTCGTCGACACTTTGTTAATCTAATGTTTTGAATGTCCTGTAAACAAATGAAACGCTAGCTTGAATGTCCTGTGAACAAATGAAACGCTAGCTTGAATGTCCTGTGAACAAATGAAACGCTAGCTTGAATGTCCTGTGAACAAATGAATCGCTATGTAACACCTCATATACAATGCTTTGAACACTTGTTCTAGAACATTCGGTTTCAGTAAATAAGATGGAGAGAAGTCTCGCAAAGGCCGATACGGTACTTGAGCGTGACAAGGTAACGAGTAACCAGCTGACGGTACTTTCACATTTATATCGCAATATCTGAGTATGAAATTACTAGACTCATGTACTAGCCTGTGTCCCCTACTCCTATTGTATTTCTTCTTTTCATTATGAGAGGCAAACATCTTAAAATTATATCTAAGAGGTCAGAATATCTTCTGTAAAATTTACTGAGGCTCCATTATTTTTATGTATGGCCTGTATTCCCATCTCTACTCCTCTCCCAATTTCCCCTTCCTTCAAGCCGGCAAAGCATTTGCGACACTCTAATGTTGTAGATGTTCACGGGCTACGGTTAGAACAGTAAACTGTAGCAGATAGCTTGCCAGCTTGAAGGAAGGGGACCGGATAAGAGGAGAGGATTAATGAAAGGAAGTTGACAGAGGACTAGAACAGGACAGGAGAGGAATTGGACGGGAATACAGGCCTCCGGACACCCGCTAACCGTACGCAACACAGTGGTATACTGCTTCACGCCGGTTTCCTGCTGTGGGGGTGGTATTTACACCGGTGCGAGCTTGGCCCAATCATGCTATGCTCGGCTTCCACTCTTTTCAAAAGTCAAAAAAATATGGGCACATTGCGGGTAAAATCGAAAAAGAAAATACTAATCAGTGCAGGAATACTAGTATATTTTACTGAGTGGGCACCCATTTGGTCGGCTAATATATATAATTTTATGTATTACTAATCTATTTTATATCTTTGATAAAAAGATATAAAATAGATTATATTATTAGATTATATGATTATATATACAATGTATATTTTTTACTAATACAATTGTAACCCCAATAAATGTATTTCAAAATTCTCAGATGATAGGATATATGGGCCTCTTTCAACACCGCCAATTCCGGTGACGTAACCCCTAGATTAGATTCTTGATAGGACAGTCATAGACATGGTTAGTCAACACTAGAACGATGACGTACATAGCTAGAAAGACTCCGCATTGATTACTTCACTTTTCTAATCAGATTTTTGCGGTAATCCAACCTCATTGACAAAGATACAGAGCAAGAAAAAACACGGCTACATAATATAACAAACAAACAATTAAAAATACTTTATTGTGCACCATAAAAAATAAAAATTACAAAAGTAAAAGTAAAATAACTGACGGGCATAAACAGGCGGTCTTTTCGCTAAAGCAGCGATCTCTGCCAGACAACCTAGTGGGTAAGGAAACAAAATTGAATATATATAAGTTAATATTCTTAAAAATAAGTATATAAAACTAATAGATATAAGCTTATACAAACGATTATCTAAAGATACTGCTGTATCAATTTGAGCATATTCAGGCAAATAAATATATTTTACTTTATATTTAACATCAACAGCCTGCCCCTTACTTAGGACGGAAACGTCATATGTGCTTTAGAATAGAGATTTTTATTATAGAGCCAAAAGAAAGAGAGGAAGAGTGTATGTTCTGATGGTAACTTTGTAAGAGATTAGCGGCCATTAATAATTGAACCAGGGACCGAATAACCCGAAAATAAAGGCAACCTTTACAATACCCTTTCTAACTTTGTTTTCACCATACCGTTTTCTTTTAATACCATTAAAAAGCTGAATCATGTTTAAAAGTATCACATTCATAAACCTTAATTTACGTCGGTTTACTATCGTATGGTATTAATTGTGTATTGATGAATTAAATACCGAAACCCTAAGAAATATAGTCAGCCTCAAAGAAGAATAATTAAGGTTTGATTGAGGTATAGAAATATATAAATAACAATATAATTATTATACTATTTCAATATCAAAGGAAATAATACAAAACGACAAGGAAAACAATTACATCGCGAACTATTAAATCTATTGCTAATTATTAATGTGAAGTCATTGCAATGTGATATCACTATTGTCATGATTATTTTAATTGATTTGTAAAAAAAACATTTCACTAGGTTCCTTAGTTATTAAATTATATTGGCACTATATTATTTACTCATAAATTAGACGGATTTCGAACACCATATTTGGAAGATGCAGTTCCATTAAGTAACAATACAAAATATAAAAGTTACATGTCAATTACACTAGATGTCGATCTTTCGTCCCATCGGATCATGAGAATGGAGGAATAGGACATGCACCTGCGCTTGCGCACGCACTTGTACACTATATCTCCCGCGCAGCAGTGATTTCCGTTGCTGAAATTACGTCAGGAGGAAGTTTCTTTTCGTTTTTTAAGGTTTTTCTTAGAAAAAACGGGACCCTATTACTAAGCCTCCGCTGTCCGTCAGTCTGTCTGTATATCACTAGGCTATATCTCATAACCGCGATAGCTAGAAAGCTGAAATTTTCAGAAATTGTTGCTGCTGTTTGCTGTTATAACAACGAATACTTAAATAAATAAAAATTAATATTTATAATGGGTCTGGTATGGAACCCTTCGTACGTAACTGGCACTTCTTGTTTCAGACATATTTCAACGAATAAAACGCCAACAAAACACAACTTTCACAACCTGTGATCGAACCTTGAGTTTAACATCATTAAGAGACGTATTGTGGCTTCCGCGTGTTTAAAATACGCAGACGTACCATAGCATTTAATATTCCTTTTGTGACTTTTAACTGTTATTAACAAGGGGCGAATTGTTAAGATTTTCTCTTACTGCGTGCTATTTTACAAATGGTGAATGTAAGAATACCTTAATATATCAAAATTAAAGAAAGTTATAAATCGTGTTAGTATCTCTATTTATAACTCTAAAATATAATAGAAAATCTTACTAAATATGCTAAAATATTATAGAAAACATTTCCTAACCAATGTTGACATAGGCAAGCTTATTCACAAACAATACTTGTATTTTTATAGCAGGCAAGCGGAGCATGCAGTTCACCTGATGTAAAGTGACTGACCGCAGCCCATGAACATCTACAACATCAGTGTCGCAGATGCCTTACCAGCTTAAAGGGGTAGAATAGAATGGGAGAGGAATGGGATGGGAATACAGGCCTTCAGGCACCCACTCACCAACACAGTACAGTAGCATTACTATACAAAGTAAGACATCAATGCACTCTTAATATTCCGAGAGCTAGGCCCATTTTTGGGAAGGTATTTAAGACAAGCTTAAACTTGTCTGATATCCCCTATTATACCCTGACATCGAACTTCAGACCCTAACTAAATCTGAAGATGTGTTTTATTGGCCTTAAATTTAGCCGAACTATCCGCTATCAGAAGCATATACATCCGTATCAAATTCTCGTTAGCCAGCCAGTATCTAGTATTTATACACTTACGTGGGAGGGTGACGCATCGAAAGCCCATATTGCACGATTTTGCATCGGATATTGAACCAATCCCAGTGATGTTTCACTTTTACTAGATACCTAGTTATCATGAATCTATTTGCGTAAACATCATAAAATAGATCTTAGTCAAATTATTAATCTACCAACCAACATTTTCACTTGTTGTTTAGTGTAGCGTGCGAATGTTTGAGAATCCGCTTATCACAAAGCAGATATGTTTTTTTTTATATTAGGGAGGATTTTGTCAATCATTACCATGTCATCCTCGTAGTATGACAATGTAACAGCGCGCACTTGTATATAAATAAATAATATGTTCATAATTTATTTAATTCATTTTATTTATTTGTGTGAACCAAATATCTCATGCAGAAGAAAGCTGGGAGATAATTTATCCTAGTAAAAAAAACTATTAAAATTGCATTTTTTTATTAAACAAAAAGTATATATATTAATTATCATCGAGGAGTTGGATGGCAACCACCCCCTCAAGCAAAATAGGCGATTGACGTCGACGGTATATTTGCTCGCAATTATTATTATATCAATAAGAATCAATCATACAGTCGACGATATCTTCCACGAATACAAAAAATCTATTCCACACTTTAACACTATGACATGATGCTACGTAAAAATATCAGTGATGTAATTACTGGGAAACCCGGATCGATACTTTCGGATAACCTCACTGCGAGTTGCATTCGCTTAAGCCATGTTATAAGCAGACATCTTACGTGTTTAGTTTTACTTTTTTAATTACTATATATTAATTAATTAAATTTATTTACTATATATAGTATCCCGGAAATCCTTATTTGTAATTATTATTATTTAGTTTCGATTTATAATCAACTTTAAAAATTCTCTTAAAAGTAACGTATTTTACTTCGAACGTTAAGCAAGATGCGTATATAATATAATACTTACATAAGTGCATCTGTTCTTCAAAATGCCCGTTCGTTTTATATTGAAAACTAGCTGTACCCCGCGGTTTCATTCGCGTAACTTCTGATTAAATGACAACTCCGGGATTAAAAGTAGCCTATATGTTATTCTGAACCCTTATCTATATGTGTACCAAGTTTCATCATAATCGGTTCAGTAGTTTTTGCGTGAAAGAGTAACAAACATCCATACATCCATACATCCATACTTACAAACTTTCGCCTTTATAATAGTAGTAGGATTGAAATATATCTTTTACATCTTTCTTTTTAGTTATCTACCTATAATACTTTAATAATTTACTAGAATTATATTTCGAGTTTAGATACAATAGACACCTCATACCTTATTCACGTAAGATAATACTCTAATCCCCAGTAGATAAATTACAATTTTGTAAATACATGTAGAAAATTACAATGCTCATCACATCATAATATTCTACTCATGGGGATCGAACCCACACCCTCCGCCACAAGAGACCATTGCCACATCCACTGCGCCAATCGGGTCGTCAAATTCTATCTATAACAACAAGATTTTTAATTATGTATGGCAGAATAAGCCAAGGAGCTTACGTGACAAATTATACTAAGCAATCCCATAAAATTAATAATAACGTCGCAGAAATGTTGGGAAATGCTTTACGCAACACAAAAACTTAGGAAATAAAAGAAAAAATATCCTATAAATGGTGTTTTTACGTAAAAGTAAAAACAATACCATATTCAATAAAAATTATTTTTAACGGTTTTTAAACGTGGTTAATTATAAATTACTATTTCAATCGCCCATAACCACTCTGTAAAGTGCTCGAAACGTCGGGTCAAATAATGTCAAAGTGGTTTATCAATTTCACGTTTAAAATCCGTTAAAAAGCATTCAAAGAATATGCTAAAAATAAATACCTTTTTATGGTTGTTTCTATCAAAAGAAATGCGGCGGTGCCACAACTAGAATAGTTTAAAATTTATTGTCTGCATCAAAAATAGATTAAAGGAAAACGCATTAATCTCCGAGTCCTTTCATGTCACACTAATGCACTACTTATTTAATATTAAACAGTAATTCTTGAATTAATTCCATTTTATTTGTTTTACTTTAAAACAAAGAGAGAGAAAATAGAGATGTTGATAAAGTACAATCAATCACGCCGTAACTACTGATCGAATTTTGATATTTATCGGATTTTCGTATATAGATAGAGACTGTTAACTAGATTAGGTGATAGGATCCTATTTATTGGTCTAATTTACCCATTTTTACCCGTGTGGCGACGGGTTAGGTTAGGTTAGGTTAGCTGTGTTACCTGTGGGTTTCTTTCTTGATCCATGCCCTAATTTACCCGTTTTTACCCGTGTGGCGACGGGTTAGAATATGTGTCGCAACTCCTTTGCTACCTGTGGGGTTCGTAAGAGGCGACAGAGGGTAATTCTGCTGCATAACATCTTCAGCAATAGGAGTGGGGGCCGAGCATTGCGCGATCGGTCCAAGCTCGCACCGGTGTAAGTACCACCCCCAGCAGAAGATCGGCGAGAAGCAGTATTGCACCTGTTTCGTACGCTGAGCGTGGGCTGAAGGCCTGTATTCCCAACCCATTCCTCTCCCATCCTGTTCTACTCCTCTCCCTTTTGACGTTTGAAGCAACTGAGTTCTATATGAAGTCTATGTCATAATGAATATTTTCTAATTAAAATTTAGTAATTAAGTTCATAAATAATATCGCAACGTTTCAATTAAGTGATTTTCGCACGCAATTCGATTTTTATTTAATTTAATTAATTGTTCATATTTCATTATTTATACTTCATCAATTTTAGAATGAAATATAGGCGTTATTACTATGGTCAGCTGCTTCATTGCTATTTCATATAATATCCTGGATAGTACATTCCATTGATATTAGGACTTAGGGTTGCCAAACGAAATAATAAGATAAATATACCGAGAGTTAGGGCCATTTCTTGCGGAGGTGTCTGATAGGAGAGGCATCAGACGACTCCTCAAAAATTATGTCCCAAAATGGAACGCTAAACGTAAAATAAACCCCGAATTTTAAAAATACTAATGAGCACCATACAGACGGAGTCAATTTCGAGTTTATAATATTAGTTAGGATTCGACAACAAAACTAGTTTTAAACTTTTTTATTACATTTTAAATACTCTAGCTTCTATACATCTATACATGTACATATAATAAAACAGTAACCGAACCATTTCTGTACATTGAATATTTTTGAAAAAGAGTAATTGATATGCAATATGTATGTTCTATAGATACCCAAACCATGGTTAAAAAAAATTTTTTCTGTTTGTCTGTTTGTCTGTTTATCTGTTTGTATGTGCGTCAATCACGTAATAACCACTGGGAAGATTTTTATAAAATTTCACGTGCTGATAGACCACTATTAGGTGCAACTTATAGGCTACATTTTATTTGAAAAAAATATATTTTTGGGGTGGCTCTCCATACATGTAAACGGAGGGTAGAAAAATAAATTCGCGAATACATCATTGAGTGAGGTTTCATTGGAAAGGTCTTTAAAAATGATATCGAGGTTCCTACATGCGTTTTCTGCTAATATAAATATTTTTTGAGATATACGCTTCTAAAGTCGTGAAATTGTCATACCACGTGACAATGTGAGATTTTGGTTGAGTTGCAGACATACCTTTTTATACTCTTAACGTATAGATTAAGACGTTAAAACATTAAATTATTCCTGAAAAACCTTCAAAAAATAATTTACTCTCTGCCCGCGGCTTCGCTCGCGTGGGCTTCGATTTTCTGTATTTTTAAAGAGGCGCGCGCTCTGTGAGATTTTGGTCAAACCTATTTCCATAGAAAATTATAAAAAAAAAACTATAAACATGCGCATATATCTCTGGTCCTGCGATCGTAATTTTTTTAAACATTTGTTGTGCTCCTCTAAAAATACAGAAATTAGTAGCCCACGCGTGCGAAGCCGCGGGCGGAAAGCTAGTAATTAATAATTATGTTGACCCTACCTTACACCTGGTAGACATTGCACAATGTACGTACAGCTGATAGCCACACCTGCCTAGATACACCATCATGTGTAATAACAGGGGAATACCCCCTGGCAATGCCACTGCGTTCTAAGGTTAGTTTTATTTAATAATAATTGTTTTCAATTTGAATAAATTGAGTACGTTGTCTGCCACAGATTAAAGAATAAAAGGCAGATGGAATGTTCCGAAGACTCGAGTGACGCTAACTACACGTATGTACATTTTTGTATTTGCTTTTGAAATTTGTATTTGCTTTTCGCCGTCACTCGAGTCTTCGGCCGCACTCCATCTGTCTATTATTAATCTAATCGGTGATTGTCTACACTAATGTTATAAAAGAGAGAACAACTTTGTTTCATTGTAATGAATAGGTTCAAAAACTGGACCGATTTTAAAAATTCTTTCACCATTCGAAAGCTTCATTATTCAAGAGTAACACACGCACACTAAAATAAATAGACTAATCAAAGTATTGCGATCATAGTAAAATAATTCCAAATTCAAAAATTGGTGGGACTCGTCGTGGCCGGCTATCTATAATCCGAGATATTAGTCCGGTCAATTTAGACCAAAAAATGAGGGTGAAGTTACATAAAGTCCCAACAAGCTGAATTTCTGTGAAGTTGTTTAAAACACAATTATAAACAATGTCTCCAAGTTCCCCATCATTCCCGTTTAAGGAAAAAATTTTATTCAAGGTCAAAGGTCAAAAAAATGAGTTTTTCGCGATTTTCAGCAAAACGGTAAGTTTTATCATAAAAGTAATAATATAATAATAATAATAATAATAAAAGCTTTATTTCCCACACAAATTACATCTTTTGCAAACAATTTTTATAAGTTAATTTTACATATAAAATGATCTTAAAAAAGTTATTGTTAGTAGGTTATGAAAGCATTCCTTATGTATCTAACTTATATTATAGTATTAGTATTATTAGTGACATTTGGTAAGTTTATTATATTAATAATGATTATTTTTAGCTATTAGTGTAGGAGCCGCCTCCTGCGGCAAAAGCCTCCTCCATATATTTCCACTTTTCTCTTATTCTTGCGTCCCTCTCCGAACAACTTATAAAAGAACTTAGGTTGGATATTAAAAGATTCTGAGGAATCGTTGAACAAACTCGAAGAAAGAATTACAAAGAAAATAAGTTTACACATAGACTCGAAATTTAAAATATCATAAAAGTACATCAGACAAAAATTGTAGATCATAAAATTATCTATAAAAAATGTACCAATACTTTTTTTCTTACGAGCCACCGTTTCTGAGATATAACGATTCAAAAAGTTATAAAAGTTGTTATCGTCATAATATGCATGAGTACGCCACGTATACGCCTTTTTAGAGTATATTACCAAGTTCAAGTGTGGCTTGGTAATCAGCTAGACCCTACAGACTGGGGTTGGAAGTTGGTCAACAATATATTAGAGCCAGTTCAAACTTTACTTCCACCTGCGCCGGAAAAACTAGTGCAGTGCTAAATGTGGTTGCAAAAAAGTCGGACTGTTTTGTTCTTTGGCATGCACAAATTGTCAAGGCCGGTCGTGCTCTAATATTGAAACAGAAATAATGGAAGATTCGTTTGACTCCGACGAAGTATCATGCGATACATCGCTATTGGCGCAATTTACTTGCATCGAAAATGAAGATGAAGAAGAAGCAGGAGGAGAAGAACAAGAAGAAGATCAAGAAGAAGAACAAGAATTTGAAACTTACGAATGAGACAAATAAACTTCAACACTTTTTTTTTAATTTACATCGCTTTTATCTTTCCCAATCTTTGAAAATTTCCGTTATTTTGCAATAGTTTTACATTAAACAGGATCACAACTGACCGGTGGAGTAGGCCTACTGGGGAAACCACGTTAAAAAAAACGCGCTAAGTACACTACCTCATAGGTGGCGTGGAAACGTGTGCATATTATGACGATAACAACTTTTATAACTTTTTAAATCGTTATATCTCAGAAACGGTGGCTCGTAAGAAAAAAAGTATTGGTACATTTTTTATAGATAATTTTATGATCTACAATTTTTGTCTGATGTACTTTTATAATAAAACTTACCGTTTTGCTGAAAATCGCGAAAAACTCATTTTTTTGACCTTTGACCTTGAATAAAATTTTTTCCTTAAAGGGGAATGATGGGGAACTTGGAGACATTGTTTATAATTGTGTTTTAAACAACTTCACAGAAATTCAGCTTGTTGGGACTTTATGTAACTTCGAATGTCTAAATTGACCGGACTATATCTGTGTATGTCGTTGTGTCAATGTGTGCGTTACACGTTGCGATTTGTATGAAGATTGACTTCTATACTCTATGCCATTAAATCCGCATAATTGAATTATCGTCATGTACCAATTGATAATGGGATCGTCCTTGCGTACGACCGCGTGATAACATAAGCATTAACTGCAAACTTGTTTGTGTGACCCGGTTTATAATTTACGATTTGTCTTTTTTAATTTAATGAAAAATGGGCATAGGATTCAAAGGATTTTTTTTTATTTTTTTAAACCCGCTAATTTATTTATTTTACTATTATATTCATACAGGATTTAAAATTTCTGAATAGTGCGTAAAAATATATAGCCTATATACTCGATAGACTGTATTGTCACTTCTTGATGGAAATGCATTTTATTATATTTTATAGAATAGAAACTATTTTTTTACACTATTTACACATTTATTAATAGACTTTATTAAATTTAAAAGATGTGGAAATAGTGTAAAAAATAGTTTCAATTCTATAAAATATTATAATATATATAGCCTATATTGATCAGGGATAATGGGGCATTATAATGGTAAAATTATTTCTCAAATCGGCCCAGTAGTTTCGGAGTCTATTCATTTCAAACAAACAAATCGTTCCTCTTTTTTAACCTTAATAAGTAATATGCAGATACTTAAAGCCTAGGCTAGATAGCCATTAAGTGCTAACAAGTAATAACAGTTAACATAATCATGACGAAATTAACTTAAACGGGTTAATATTTTGATACTTATCTGTGTGTTTTTTAATGCACAGAAAAAAAGATATACGAAAGAAATCAGTAGGAATTAAATTTAAAGTTTATGTTTTTTCATTTATTATTTTAATTCTATACGATCCCCGCCGCTTCGCTCCCGTAGCATAATGTTATATGCTATATAGCCTATAAAATATAGCCTATGTTACTCGTGGATAATGTAGCTTTCGAATGGTGAAAGAATTTTTAAAAACGTTCCCGTAGTTTTTGAGACTATTCATTACAACCAAATAAACAAAGTTTGCCTCTTCATAATATTAGTGAAGATAGATAGTCATTTACATAACTAGAGCTTTTTTTGTACATACATTTTTCAGTCGTATCCAAGTTTTTGGTTCTGTGGGCTAACTTTGTGCGATTAAGGCCACATCTATTTAGGTTAGGTCGTCACTTAGGTCGACAAATTTAGGGTACGTATAGACAATACGATCAATGTTCGGTATATAACGATAGGGTAAGGGTTTAATCAGTGAAGTGATTTAACATAAATTATTGTGAGACACATGAATACTTTTCAGAAAACATATTATTACGAAAAAATATTGTTAAATTGGTAACTAATAGACGTAAAAATATATTCGTGCTCGTAAACTATATTGAATTTTAAAATTACATTAAAATCCCAATTTACCCTTTAATACTAGACCAACTTTAAACAAAGACCAATTTACAATAATGAACACGAATTATACACGCGAAAGACACGCTAGTACATACCTAAACCTATTTTATTACTGGCAAAATTTTATGACTGGCAAACATAATTTAATTTAATAGAACACAATTTTATTTTATGTTTATTTTATGGCTGTGGTAACAATAATGCGATAAATTGCGAAATATTTTTATCTATGGAACGTAGAAGTGGTTAAAAATTTAGTCACAATTTTGTCTTCCCTATTATTTACGATCTTGTATAAATAATTCATTTTTCAAAATAGTATTTTTATACGCTTCGTTGTCGAATTTAATTAATAGAAAATAAATACACCTTCGTTAATGTCACGTGTCTTGACATTTCGAATGTAGAATGCCTGTGTTCCCACGATAATTTTCTGAATACGTTGTCATCATACCCACATATATTTTAATGAATGTATTTATTTCGCGATTTTCTAGATTCTAGATACGGCAAAATGTGGATTATTGTGAATAATTACATAGCACTGTATGAAAAATTCAGAGCCATATGTCACAAGAGATACGACATGAAAAAAACCATTGTCAATTTGTCGTTCAATAAAAAAAGTTTAGAATTTAAATTTCGAACTTCGAACTGCGAAACCTTGCAAATTACTGTGTATTGTGTTATTTTAGAAAAAATACCTCCTTAGCTCATTATCAGTACCGAAAGCGAATTACGAGGTCGCATCTAATCAATCACGAAAAAGCCGAGTACCTAGTGTTAGTCATGACACTATATTTGACTGTAAAATGTATCACAGCTACATAGAAAACAATGTTATTATCAGTGATAAGGAAATTAGATTAAACACCACATATGATTGTAGTCGTGTACTGACCTGCTATTCTCAAAACCGCCCTGTCTGCCGGATCCAGCTGGAGGATGGACAAAGGCTTGTCCTTCGCCCATTCCTTTAAGCTGAAATCGTTTTCAAATTCCATGTTTTTGTCATCCAAAACGCGCAACCTCGCGCGGACCCGCGTACATACTTGAATCAACCCAACGCACTAACGTCGATAGACACATAAAAACACCTTTCCAACAACGTCACACGTAAATAGGAGGTAAACAAAACATTACACTCATTGTAAAATATGAAAATCAATACTGAATACAAAACTCACTAAAGATACGGCACTGCGTATCTTGAATTTGTAAACTCTGATAGTTCACTACGTACACTGTAACTGAGCACTATTAATTGATTAATGTTGGAAATTAACTGAACTCAATCCATATCCCAGGGGACAGGGCGAACACAAAACGAATTAGGTTATTAAGTTACCGAGCGTCATACACCGAGCCGGCGGGCAGACATGATGTGACTGTGTAGTTCTGAAAAGTGCCGCATGTCGCGGCTGTCACTCAGCTGTTACCGCGCACGCTCACACTTTTTATTATGCGACCAGATATGAATGTACACTTTATCCGTTCTATTAGCTGGATCATTTGAGTTACGTAATTTACCTGACTTATATCCTTTCTTTTTGCAGTCACTGCCATCTTTGATTTTTTTTGCAGACTGCAATGACGTTTCTACTGCATAGTGTGGCCAGATTTTATTTTTAAAGTTCGTATGAATAGCCATTTATTTCAAATATTAATATTAAATCTATTTGGGTGTATTAATATAAATACGTTATATTATAAATTATGAAATATTTTATGAAACGCAACCAAAAAAATCTTATTTTCGTATATCTTTTTAATGCTTAGTAATTTAACAGTTATGTATGTATAGATATTTAAACTGGATGCAGTGCATAAATTGTAGAATAAAGCACTATTAAATTTTAATCAATTTATAAAACAGAAAGTATACGTCTTATCAATTAATTATATTGTCTTTTACATACACATTTTTTTAAATCACACGTGTTGCTGGTGACAAATATAATTCACCAATTTGTTTCTAATTAATCTCATTTTTCATCATAATTTTAGTCCTTATTTTCATTAAATAAAAAATTCAAAATCTGTTTACCATTTACAGAATCATGTCTACTCATTTTGCATTTTTATAACATTTATAAGTTTGTAAGTTTAAATATGTAGTATCATAATTATTGTTATCTGATTTTTTCTTTTTCTTTTTATGCACCATATTATGTATAATGTGTTACTATTAGGTAAGTATTTATTTCACTCTTTCTTAATGTTATTTCATTTCGTCGTCGTCGTCGCCGTCTCAGCCACAGGACGTCCACTGTTGGACATAGGCCTCCTCCATAGATTTCCAGAACGACCGATCACCAGCGGCCTGCATCCAGCGGCTTCCCGCCACTACACTTCGTCGTCCTGTGCGCGGTCTCCATTCCAGAACCCTTTTGCCAAATCGGCCATCGGTTCTACGAGCTATGTCCAGCCCATTGCCACTTCAGCTTGCTAATCCGCTGGGCTATGTCGGTGACTTTAGTTCACTCCTACGGATCTCCTCATTTCTGATTCATTTGACAACATTTAAATAACTTTTAGGACCCTTTAGTTAAGTACTATTATAATAAATTTCAAGAAATAATCAAACAGCAACGAGACCTTTTTCATAGCAGCATTGCAATTAAAAAAAAAATCTTTATAAAAATATTCAATGTACTTACTATGCCGAATGGATGTTCTAAAGACCCTAAAATAATTGTCAGTAATTAGTTTTTCCGCTTGCCTTTATATCTGCGTCAACTAAATAATAACCGCAGATTTTAACCAAAAATTTTGTAGCGATAGACTAATTTATCCACACCTGTAATCGAGAGAGAGAAATAAACACGTGAATTTATTATTAAAGCCGTACCGCAAAATACCATGCTGAATTCTTCAAGAACCCATAAGTAGATGGAACAAATACAGGTACAAAAATCAGAAAAGCCGCATGGTGAAATAGTAAAAGGAATTCAACATTCCTTTAACATAGATTACATACCGAATTTCTTTACAGATTTATAAAATCAACAAATATTTAAAATTTTTTTAGACATACGAGTATGTGGCCAAGCAGTATAACAAAGATGTTTGAAGAAATTTAACATACGATACAGTGAATAAGATATCACTATAAATAATATTTTTAATAGATATGATATAATTTAAGTTTTTGTCTGTACTTGTAATTGATGTACAGTTAAATCTTTGTTTGTACTCGTAAAAAAAAATACAAAAATAATTGTATTTCCCATTTTATAGTTAATCACTTCGATATTAACTGGTAACACCGATCTGTTATCGGTTGCCATAGTTACGTATGTCATAATATGCCAAACTTTGAGTTTAAAAATTTGCGTGGATATCTTTTGATTTATTTATTTTTACAATAGCTTAATTCTGATATTTAATAAATTTTAGACAATGGAGTTTCAACATACATCACATAAATGCGTAGTAAATTATAACGTCACACAGCAAAATGATACCTAATTTTATTGTACTGAAAATTACTAAAGTTTGGACTTTTGTTTTAGTTCACCGTGCCCTAATTTTAAGAAGTTTTGTCGATACATTTGCACAAAATCATAATTCTGACCCAAATACTTGTGACCCAAATATCATTGCTTTGTCTGTTGGTGTTGTTGGAAGTGATTCGGTGCAGAGAAATTTACTTTTCATTAAAGTGATTTTTCAAACAATGGATGAAGCACAGTTCCACATTGCATACAAAAGCGGAAGATAATGTGTGACCTCGGTCATTCAACACCTTTGGTAAATTGAATAAATTCATTTTACATTTTTTTTTAACATAAATTGTGTGATTTTAAATCTGCAAGGTGGCAGATCTATCTAAGTTTCTATATCTAAGTTTAAAAAAAGAAATAGTTGGGTATTTTAATTTTTAATACAAATAAAAATAAATATTTAACTAAAGAAATAATATGTCAAGGGCAATCTTTGAGAGCATAGAATTATAAAAATAGGGCTTTTAAAAATAGAATTATGCATTTTATATACACTTTTACATTCATTGCCTAATTTTTAATTTGAATTAAGAAATTTCTACAAAATATCTATGAGCTAAAAATGTCTATTACTAGAAATGTTTTTCATTTATTTCATCATTGTCAGTGGTAAATAAAAAATAAATACTTAAGTGATATATCAAAAGAGCTTTCAAATGCCAATTTGGAAACATAAATGATTTATTTGATTTGAATTAATATTTCAGGCCTCACATAGAAGATCAAAAGATCACACCAATGCCCACTCCAAGCTCACTTTCAGCGGCAACTTCACAGACAGTGAGCGTCACTTCGACATCACGGACAAGGAGAGCATGCGCCAGGAGATCCTGAATGCGGTGCTGATGAAGACTCAGCAGATGGGGAGGGAGAATCCATTGTATGAGGACCCTAAGGATGTTATTGGTATGATACAGCTTTAGAGATAGTTTTTGTATATTATTATTTTTTATAGCAGAACAGGTAAATGGGCAAGTGGGTCACCTGATGTTTAGTGATCACCACCGCCTATGAACATTTGAAACACCAGAGGTATCACAGATGCTTTGCCGGCTTTTAATGTATAAATACGTTGTCTCTTGAAGGCCCCAATGTCGAATTCGCTTCACTGATCGAGGAAAGAAGGTGCGGGTGAGACGCACGGTGGGAGAAACTTCAAGAAATGCAGTGTGTGTGAGATCTTCCCTCACACCTTGCAAGCATCAGTAAACTACAGTTTATCACACTCTTTCCTATCAATATAATATTATCTCTCTATCTCTCATTATAATATTATCTCTACACATTTGTAATATGAGTCACTTAACATCATTTCATTTAAAAAGAAGTATTTCAAATAGAAAATGCATCATTTATTGTATCTAGTACATTTTTTTAAATCTATATTTTTAAAGGGTTTTTTTACTTTTTATCCTCTTGGATATGTCAACCCCATCGTACGTATCTAGTACATAACTTACACTATGATCCTTTTACATAAAACAAAATGCTTTTAAAACAGAAAAATAAGTTTAAAACATTCAAATTATATACTTCATGGATATTATTTTGCTTTATGAAATAAAAAAACTTCAATTACATAACCACTTCTCAAAGGCTAATCTATGACACATTATTTAATTAAATTACAGACAAAAAACCAACAAAACCACCTCGTAAACGTCACATCCACGCGGTAGCTATAACATCTCCCCGTATAAAGGAGAAATCAATTAAAGAACAGAAGAGAAAATTAACCAAGAAGTATGAGTCTCTTGTTACAGCGCTTATGGATAAGTGTGAGGAGAATTTGACTGTAGTAAGTAATTTTTAATAGGTACTATTTCTATCTATTATATTATTACCAAGCAAAAAAAATCCTACTTTTTTTTAAAAACTAGAAATTATATTAATTTTCAATAAGGCATCTGAGAATTTGGCCCTACCAATTTTTTTTTCGATTTTGAATATTGTGTATATTTGAATTATTAGGTATCAAATATTTTTCATATTATAGTATACTAGCTGATCTGGGTGATCGCTCATGTAGCATTATATGTATATATACATATAATATATATAGCCTATGTTACTCGTGGATAATGCAATTTTCGAATGGTGAAAGAATCTTTAAAATCATTTAGTTAGTGTAGTTTTTAGCCTCTTCATTACAACCAAACAAACAAACAAAGTTTTCCACTTTATAATATTAGTGTAGATTTTGAATGAAAATGTCCAATCATTTTATTAAAATTTAAAAGTGATATTAAATTTCAGTTAGAAATGTATGATAGATTTGAACTTTACAAGTATGTAATAAAATTTGTTACTTTGTGAAACACAACCAAAAAACCAGATACCACGAATTTAGTATTAAAGTCACTATTTAAAAAACTATAATGTTTCACAGATATCAGAGAAAGACGTCCAAATATCGAAACTAAAGGAAAAACTGAAAGCTGTTCTAGAATACAACCGGCTCTTCTCAGACGAGAACGACAGAATTAAACAGGAGTATGACACAATAGTGAAGTATGTGGAGGAGTGCAAGAGAGTGATTAAAGAGGAGAGGGAGAGGAGTGGGGAGCTGGAGGGGAAGTGTAGGAGGCTAGAGGAGAAGGTGAAACAGTATGAAGTTCCTGATAGAGGTAAGGAATTTAGTACATAATATATTTTTCCGCTGTTCCTAGCAGTAGATAAATTCAGCTGATCCATAATGTTATATGTTATGTTTTATATGCCTATAAAATATAGTCCATGTTACGTGGATAATGTAGCTTTCGAATGGTGAAATAATTTTTAAAATCGGTCCAGTAGTTTTTGAGCCTGAAATCATCCGGGAAAGATCATGATTGTTCAAACAATATTAAAATAAATAAATAAATATTCCTGGACATTTAACACAACGCCATCTAGTCCCAAACTAAGCAAAGCTTGTACTATGGACCCTAGATTGTCTGTATTTTACTCTATGTTTGTTATTTATTGATATTGCTTGTGTATGGAATATCAACTTTCTTTCTTTCTTTCTTTCTAGATAACTGATAGACATACTTACACATATTGTTATAACCGCTTGCCTGCTATAACATAAAAAAACAACCAAACAAACAAACAAACATAGACACAAACAGTTTTCCTCTTTATCCTATAAGTGTAGATACAATAGTAATATTTTAATTATTAATAACAAATATCCTCTGTTTACTGTCGACCATATAAAACAAATAATTCTCCCTATAAATAAATCAGAACACGCCGAGCCAACAGCGATACCTCTGGTGGAAGTGTGCATGAGCTGCAGCAGTCGGCAGATCGTGCTCAACCAGTGTAGAGAGCACAACGCTCGCTTGCTGAAGGACCTGCAGGCTATGAAGGATGTCTTGTATAGGTAAGTGGACCTTGCTAGGGCAGCCAATAGCGGTAGGGACTGACCAACTCCACAGAAGATATTGCAACAATCTTGCCAGGACAACATTTCCTCACTGTTATACTTACTTTGAAATATTATACTTTAAAGGGGCGGCCTTATCGCTGAATAGCGATTTCTTCCAGGCGACCTCTTAGGCAAAAGATAAAATACAAAATGGGTTTCGAGGCTAGTGATATAAAATTAAAATAGAGCATTTTAAAAAATAATAAGTAAATATAGAAAAATACATATATAGCATAGACAAATATGTGTTTTATTTTTTTGTCTTTTTTTATACAATTTTGTTTCTTATTGAGGTGTGTATAAAAGAAGTGTTAAATAATAATAGAGATTTTCTAATAAATAATTGCTACTATTCGATCTCAGATTTTTTTAACGACTGGATATTATAACTTAAAAATATATATATATAGCTTTGTTAACGGTTTTATTTAGGAGTTTTTTGTGTGTATAAATTATATGATAATATACTATATATAAATACATATTGTATAACGTTTGTCACCATGCCTCTATGGGGCACATGTATCCTTAGATTATAAGTTAATGTAAGGTATATATTGTAACAATATATTAATAAATAAATAAATATTTCAGATTAAACGTCCAACTGTCCCGTTATCAAGAGAAGCTACGAAGCAATGTTCAGAATTTAGAGGGAAAGGAGTTTAAAGCTGACAAATATGACGGCTTCGATTCTATACTTACGGCCAGTTTTGGACAGAAGCAAAGTGAGTAAAAATACTTATTATGATTTTAATTTTATATAGTACCTTCTTTTCTATGTTTTAGTTTGCACGTTGTAGATATGGTTATGCTTTTGTAGACATTTGTATCCTAATTTTATCATTTTTGTGTAGTTGAGTAATAAATATTTTTATTGGTAGTGTAAAACTATTAGAGGATATTACTGCTACTTGTCAACTAGTATACTATATTCATGTATGTAATACTAATTTTAAATGTTGTTACATCATTCTTTCTCTTTGTACAGGTAGTTTTTTCTCTGGAAGGTAGTTAAAATTAATCTCAACTAATAATTTATTGGACTATTGGCATAATAAAAATTTGTAAATTTTCCTCAAATATAACACAAAAATTTATAACCATGGCTCATCCTACAAAAAAATATGATAATAAATAATGATTTTTGTAATCATATTGAATAATGACACATCCTTATAACTTCCAATAATTCACAGATGAGGAACAAGATTGCGTCCAATCCAAAAGTGGATCAGGGGAAGAACATTCAAAGCGATTGGTGAATATGTCCGGCTTGCTGAGTGCTCAGGCTTTAGGTAATTATATTCATAATTTGCAATATTAAATATTTTTTAATTATGATTAATCTTGTAATGTCCTATGGTTGTAGAATCAGTAAGTAGGCACACAGCTCAACGGGTACGTCCGCACGCCACAGATGACAGGTGTGAAGTGTCAGAAGTGACACTAGCGCCCCACTGGTCTGTGTGCTAACATTTATTATATATAGTGAACACCACAAATCTATGCTTATATTATGGAATTCGTGTAAAAATGGAAAATTCTGTACATTAAAGAATTTTAGTTTAGAAATTAGTGTTACTAAACCGAAATGTGGGTATATAACCCAAAAATGTGGTTAGATTTTTTTTGCACGTCTGTCCGTCTGTTTGTTTGTGCGCACATCACATAAAAACTTCTGATCCGATTCGAATGTGGTTTTCATAGTCATTTCATAGTCATTATTTGTCTTCTTTCAATTTAACATGAGGTGTATAAAAATTTACGATCCCGGCATTCCCACGGGATCAGAAGTTACCCAGGTGAAACCGCGGGGCGTGGCTAATTAATTCTAAAACTGGATTTTTAGTAGAATATTGCGTATACTGAATGAATTTGAACCCCTTACATCAATTTTAAAATGAAAATGATTAAGTTATGTTCTTAAAATAAAAAACTTTATCTACACACTGTCAATAATATTGATAGGTTGTAAAAAATATCATATATATTTAAATATTATTTCACGTTGTTAGTATTATTTTTCATTGTTGTTTTTTCAGCTCCATTATTCGACGCATACCAAGAGAACTTACAAGAAAAAGATAACCTCATACTAGACTACGAGAAACAATTCGAAAATATTAACAAGAAGTCCAAAGAAATCGTGTCAGAAAACAAGTCTTTAATGGAAAGAATGACCTCTCTCGAGCAGGAGTTGGTGGGAGCGAGACAGAGGTATAAGAAGCTGGTGGGAGAGAAGGAGACGGGCGATATCGAGAGGGCTTCGCTTTTGGAACGGGTGGAAAGGGCAGAGAAGAAGTTGAAAGAAGTGTATGAATTGTATGAAGATAAAAGTGAGTGTTTGCTTTCCATTAGTGGAATGTATTTTATGAAAACTTTATGTAAAACCTAGAAAATATACTTTTAAACGTTTTTCTCAATTTTAAAAAGTAACTTAGTAAAATAATTTAATGTCTAAAATACAAATGCTTTATTAAAAATAAGAAGTTGATATCGTTCTTTTACTGTATATTTTGGAAATGTTAAAACACACAGTTATATTAATATTTTTGTTTGTATTTCATTTTACTTCGAGGGAAGTGAAAAATATAAGTTATGCGATTCAGTGAGACTGCCTTTAACTTTCTTGGTTATATCAAAAAACTTTTTTATGCACCGCATAATTATACTCACCACTTTTCTTTATTTATTCTTACTATAAATCACACCATGTCAAAAATAGCCATATTTTGTTAGAGGAAGAAAGTAATAGTACATGCACTAGAGTCGCCGATAAAAAGAGATAACTATTAAAACATTTATTAAAAACGAATCGTTATTTCCAGTGGCAGCCATGATGCGCGACTACGAAACGGTGCATCGCGAATATTTCACCGTGAAAACAGCTCTAGAAGCTTCCACCGGCAAGATGGCGCAGTACGACGCGCTGCGAGCCCGCACCGTGCCCGCCGACCTGCACGAGAGGAGGCTGCAGGATTGTAAGAGGTGAGTCGCAAGATGGCGCAGTACGACGCGCTGCGAGCCTGAGCCTGACTTGAGATAGATGGACGACAGACAGACAGACGGACAGACGGACGGACGGACGGACAGACAGACGGACGGACAGACGGACGGACAGACGGACGGACAGACAGACGGACAGACAGACGGACAGATGGACAGACAGACGGACGGACAGACAGACGGACAGACAGACGGACAGATGGACAGACAGACGGACAGATGGAGAGGTAGAGAGTGGCGTCTAACTCTAAATGGTCTTCAAAATTACTAGACTAGATCGAGTAACACATAATATGGGGAAATTTTGTAAGATTCATAATTTTGAAGATAATGAGTTATACAGTTTTTAGACAATAAAGATACTATATTTCCATTAGATTTGACATGGATGACATACAGGATGTATTAAGTAAATGTTTGAATGTTTGGATATTTCTGTGTAAATAAATAAATAACCTTTTTATTGGTGCATACATTTTACATTAATGCATTACATATATGTGTTCCATTCATAACTACACTTAGGAGCCTAATGTGATCAGCTAGACCTACATTAAGTACAAACTTGTATTGCAGATCTGCTTGCCTTTCAATTTTCAGTAGTATGTAGAGTTTGCGTTTTATCCACGAGGACAAATCAAGCCATAATTACTTAATCGATTTTGATTAAATTTTGTGTACCCATAGGGTATTAACTGAATTAAGTTACCAGTAGACCCCGAATAAAATACAAGGAAAGCCGTGGATCTGAGCAAGTTACTTATAGATTTTTTAAATACCGATACATACTAAATATGGGTATACTTAGTATTTTCTTGTGTTTGTTTGAACGCGAGTACTTTCCATATTAAATAAAATACTTTCTAAAGGATTTTAAACGGTCGCCTGTGACCACGCTCGCTGTAAAGTACTCGAAACGTCGGGTTAATAATGTATCATAAACAGCATTTTTTTTTTTCACTTTTTCAGATTACTAGACGAGCTAAAACACCAGTACAGCATGGACACGGAAAGAAAGAGTGAACAAATGAAGAAGATTCAAGAAGAGATGCAGGTCACAGAAGAGAAGTATGAGCAGTTACTTCGACAGCACGAAACTGTGAAGGAGGAATTGAAAGCAGCTTTAAAGAATGTCAAGTGAGTATTATTCTCTTGTTATTTGGTGGTTAATTAATAATTTACAAAAAAAAATATTTTTATAAAATGTGTATTAAAGGTTTCAAAAGAGCTTTCAAAAAGCCAATTTGGAAAAATAAATGATTTGAATTTGAATTTACTTTAAAGCATTTAAAGCTATTTTTTATTTTTTTTGCATCTTTCAACTGGTTTTGGTGTTACCATGAAATCTATGTTTTCGTGTTCAAATTTGTATTACCGAGATTATTATTCGTTATGTATCATAAATAAATAAATATTCCTGGACATTTAACACAACGCCCTCTAGTCCCAAACTAAGCTAAGCTTGTACTATGGACACTAGATGACTGATAGACATACTTTTTATGTAATTACATACATACTCTAGAACACCCAGACAGTAGAAAATTACAATGTTAATCACATCATAATTTTCTACACGCGGGGATCGAACCTACAATAGATCATTGCCACTTTGTTACTTGTATTGTATACCTATACCTTCTCAAGATTCTGTGTGACTTTATTTATAAATAAATAAATAAATAAACTACTGCGCCAATCGGGTCATCTTGCTTTGCTTAGTTTGGGACTAGATTTTGTTGTATTAAATATCCAGGAATATTTATTTATTTATGTATACATTAAGAATGAATAATAACAGCACATTACTATTTAAGTAATTATTTAAAGGAAAGAAATAATACATTGACAATTTGTGTTGGATAAATGAAACAATTACAGGCGTTCTCAATTTTAATTGCTGTTATATGTCTATATTTTAATGACAAAAAATCATAATTCTAGACTATACCGCCGTGCAGCGATAGTGTTCCGTAATCGCGCTCGCTCCGCTACAGCGAGGGTGACGCGGGCGAAGCGAGCGCGAGCCGAGACGAACAACGAACCGTTGAAGCAGGCGTTGGCGGCGTTGGAGAAAATTAAGACGGAGATTAAGGTATGAATATATTTGTGTTTTGAATGAATGGATGAATTTGATTTCTGAATATATGGAAATTATAGTTTGTTTGATACACGTTATTAATTTATTTATTCATTTATTTACGCTTTATTATGTTGATCAAAGTAAAGAAAACATTCATAAATTTTAATAAAGTTACCATCAACACAGAAGGCGGCCTTCCACGCAAACCCAAACATAATACCATGCATTTCACACACACATGCATACAAGTATTTGTTTATGGTCGAATTTCGTCCACTGGGCGACCGTTATAAAATTTCACAAAAATAATAGTTTATTTATATTTTTACTTCATACAGTTGGTAAAATCCCGTGCATACACGTCACTAGAGGAGCTCGAACGTTGCATCGTTGATCCAGAGCGTCAATTAACATTACACACCCTACCATGCATTTCACACACACATACACACAAGTACATATTTGTTTATGGTCGAATTTCAATCACTGTGCGACCGGTATAAAAATTCTACAAAATAAATTTATTTTAATTTAATTTAAATTGTGGAATATTTTATTTTTAATTTTATAGTTTGTTTATTTCACCCAGTTGGTAAAGTCCCGCGCATACACGTCACTAGAGGAGCTCGAACGTCGCATCGTTGATCAAGAGTGTTAACCAACATTACACACACTACAATGCTTTTCACACACACATGCGTACACAAGTATTTGTTTATAGTCGAATTTCGACCACTCCTATATAAAAATTCGGCTATAAAAATTCTACAAAATAAATTTATTTTAATTTAATTTAAATTGTGGAATAAATTTATTTTTAAAATTTTATAGTATGTTATGCATTTCACACACACATGCACACACAAGTATTTGTTTATAGTCGAATTTCGTCTACTGGGCGACCGCTATAAAAATTCCACAAAAATAATAATTTATTTCATACAGTTGGTAAAGTCCCGCGCATACACGTCACTAGAGGAGCTCGAACGTCGCATCGTTGATCAAGAGCGTAACGAACATTACACACACTACCATGCAATTTACACACACATACACACAATTATTTGTTTATACATAGTCAAATTTCAATCACTGGGCGGCCTCTATGAAAATTACACAAAAATAATATTTTAAAATAAATAAAATATAAATAAATATTCCTGGAAATTTAACACAGCGCCATCTAGTCCCAAACTAAGCAAAGCTTGTACTATGGATACTAGATAACTGATAGACATACTTAAACATACTTTTTTTTGTAAATAAATACATACTATAGATAAATTAACACCCAGACAGTAGTAATTACAATGTTCATCACATCATACTTTTCTGCTCGTGGGGATCGAGCCCACACCCTCCGGCGCAATAGACCATTGCTGAACCACTGCGCCAATCGGGTCGTCGTTTTATTATGTTTGTTTATCTTTTTACCTTATACAGTTGGTAAAGTCCCGCGCATACACGTCACTAGAGGAGCTCGAACGTCGCATCGTTGATCAAGAGCGACAACGAACATTACACACACTACCATGCAATTCACACACACATGCACACACAAGTATTTGATACTCGAATTTCGTCCACTGGGCGATAAAAATTCTACAAAATAAATTTATTTTAATTTAATTTAAATTGTGGAATGTATTTATTTTTAAATTTTATAGTTTGTTATGCATTTCACACACACTAGAGGAGCTCGAACGTCGCATCTTTGATCCAGAGCGTCAACGAACATTACACACACTACCATGCATTTCACACACACATACACAAGTATTTGTTTATAGTCGAATTTCGACCACTGGGCGACCGCTATAAAAATTCTACAAAATAAATTTATTTTAATATAATTTAAATTGTGGAATAAATTTATTTTTAAAATTTTATAGTTTGTTATGCATTTCACACACACATGCACACACAAGTTTTTTGTTTATAGTCGAATTTCGTCCACTGGGCGACCGCTATAAAAATTCCAAAGAAAGTAATAATTTATTTCATACAGTTGGTAAAGTCTCGCGCATACACGACAATAGAGGAGCTCGAACGTCGCATCGTTGATCAAGAGCGTCAACGAACATTACACACACTACCATGCATTTCACACACACATGCGTACACAAGTATTTGTTTATAGTCGAATTTCGACCACTACTATATAAATATTCGGCTATAAAATTCTACAAAATAAATTTATTTTAATTTAATTTAAATTGTGGAATAAATTTATTTCTAAAAAAATTATAGTTTGTTATGCATTTCACACACACATGCACACACAAGTATTTGTTTATAGTCGAGTTTCGCTATAAAACTTTTACAAAAATAATAATTTTTATCATCCAGTTGGTAAAATCCCGCGCATACACGTCACTAGAGGAGCTTGAGCGTCGCATCGTTGATCAAGAGCTTCAACGAACATTACACACACTACCATGCATTTCACACATACATACAAGTATTTGTTTATAGTCGAGTTTCGCTAAAAAACTTCCACAAAAATAATAATCTATTTATTTTTTATTTATTTATTATTTATTTATTTATTTATTTATTTCATATAGTTGGTAAAATCCCGCGCATACACGTCACTAGAGGAGCTCGAGCGTCGCATCGTTGATCAGGAGCGTCGGGCTGCGCACGCGCAGGCGGAATACAAGAGATCGTTGGAGAGAGCGTCTCTCGCGTTACAGCATAAAGAGGAGATTATACGGTCTCTTATTGACAAGGTGGCTGATGTTGAGGAAGTCAGGTAAGGTGCAAATATGGTATTTTTTTTTTAGAAAATTTGCTTAAAGAAACATTCCCTTATTTGTTATTGCATCAATCGGTAAGGTTACATACATACATACATACATACATACATACATACAACGTAACCTTACCTTACCGCTTATTGCTATAATATACTTACTTAATTATTTGATACGTTCTTAATTTTTTTCACCAACAATACGAAATTATATCTTAATATATATAAATTACGTGTCACAGTGTTTGTCCGCGATGGACTTCTAAACTACTTAATCGATTTTAACCAAATTTTACACACCGGTGCAGGTTGATTCAACTTGAAAGATAGGATAGTAGTCGCGTGCGTAGCCGCGGGTGAAAAGCTAGGTAAGATATATAACATAACATAATTATGCATATTCCCCATTATAAAAAAAGTGGTGAGTTTAAGTAGAGTTTAGTGATAGTCTATGCCTTTAAGTTTGAAAGACAAAATATATCTCTTTCTCTATCTCTTCTAATAAATCTTTAAAGGAAGTTAAAATCTTAACTATTTCTATCAGGTTAAGCCAAGCCAACGCGCACCGTCTCCAGGGGATCGTGTCTTCATCATCAGATTCCTCCAGGACTCCAGAGAACCCTGGAAAGTCCACCAAACTAGTGCCAGGACCTGGAGGGTATTATAAAGAAGAGGGGAGGAAGAAATCTTAGAGAAAAATAGTTGAATGCTGCTAGTGTATTATGGTGAATGATAGTATATAACTATAGATATGTTACTAGCACGCTAATTTTGGGATTTCAAATTGATACATGTGTATCCACACTCCCTTGGTTACGAACGATTGTTGACTGAACTTTACATAGCAACGGTGGCTTGGTTACGACAAAAAGCTATAAAATGCCTTCGTGTGTAATTAGAAAATGCACGAACCATTCTGCGAATAAAAATATAAAAGGAAATTATCATATCATAGGTAAGAACTCGAAAATAAAGAGTTTTAAATTCAACTAGGAAGTGATCGTCAAAAGACGACATTGTCATTGATGGTCGCATTTTTTCGCGGTAGTCTTCTATGGATATAACATATCTATGCATTATAATATATCATTGGTAATGGTTAAATAGTATAGATACAATGAGATTGTCGTGGTCAATTTATATACAAAAATCTCGGTACTAAAAAATATTAATAAAAAGGTAAATGCTAGTAGCTTTTGCCGGCGACTTTGGTCGTGAACAAATATTACGTTGTATTATAATATGTGTTATTCTGATGTATAAACTGTATTAGAGGCTCTGCGATTTGCCATCCAGGTAGTTACTTCAGGGACACTAGGAACTGTTTCACTGGCTCACCACTACACACAACATGAGCGCAGGCGCACGTCCGATCTGTACCACGTCCGGTACACGACTGACAGATTGACAGCTACCCCCTCGGCTATACGTATATAAGACAATGTGTATATATGCGTATATGAGACTATGTGTATACAGAGTACAAACGCTACATGTATCAATGAAAAGTTTCACCTATATCCGTTCAGTTTACGAACTTTCGAGTTTTTAAAATTATAAGTAAAAATAATGTTTTTAAGTTTGTTAAAGCGCGCTAATCTTCGAAACTACTGAACTACTAAAGTTATATTGATAGTACTTAATATTGGATAGAATGTATTGTTACTTATGGAAATAATGTTTAGAGCGTATAAAACATTTTTTCATTTAATATTGAATTATTTTTTAAAAATAGGGTAAATAGAGAAAAGTCTATTGATACTATATCGACACTAGTCAAAAATAATTGTATTAATTTTTTTTCGTTACTAATAAGTTACGTACTTATTATAGACTAGCTTTCCGCCCGCGGCTTCGCACGCGTGGGCTACTAATTTCTTTATTTTGTAGAGGCGCACAACAAAAGTCAAAATAATTACGGTCGCATGACCGCTGATATATGCGCATGTCTGTAGTTTTTTTTTATAATTTTCTATAGAAATAGGTTTGACCAAAATCTGACAGTATGTGCGCCTCTTCAAAATACAGAAAATTTTAGCCCACGCGAACGAAGCCGCGGGCGGAGAGTTAGTTATTTTTTGAAGGTTTTTAAGAATTTATTACGCGTTTTTATTGTCTTAACCTATAGACATGCCTTTTATTCTCTTAACGTATACGTTAAAGTATAAATAGGCATGTCCGCAACTCAACCAAAATCTCATATTGTCACGTGGTATAACACATTTATAACTTTAGAAGCGTATATCTCAAAAAATATTTATTTTAGCAAAAAACGCATTTAGAAACCTCTATTTTATTTTCAAATACCTATGCAATGATATCTCATTTAATGATGTATTAGCGAATTTATTTTTTTACCCTCCGATTACATGTATGGAGAGTCACCCTTAAAAATATTTTTTTCAAATAAAATGTAGCCTATAAGTTGAACCTAATATCGGTCTATCAGCATGTGAAATTTTATCAAAATCTACCCAGTGGTTATTACGTGATTGACGAACATACAAACAGATAAACAGACAAACAGACAAACAGACAAACAGATAAACAGACAAACAGACAAACAGAAAAAAAATTTCTAACCATGGTTTTGGTATCTGTGGAACATACATATTACATACCAATCACTCTTTTTGAAAAATATTCAATGTACAGAAATGGTTCGGTTACTCTTTTATTATATGTATAGATAAATACAAACACATAGTCTTTAAAATATTTACATCAAGTATCTAAAATTTGCCAATAGGGATTGCTCTAGGGAATTCCCGGTACTCGATTTCCCGGGAATTCCCGGTACTGAGAGCTTTAGTCCAGTACCGGTACTGGCTCCCCAAGTCCCGGGAATTTCGGTACTTTCGGTACTGTCAATAAATTAACATTTATAAATTATTTAATAATGTTTTCGTATACATAAATGTAAAATATAAGTGTTTCAATTATACACAATAAGTCAACATTGAGTTACTGTCCATTTTAAATACTTTATATGAAAAAATCGCCTAAAGTCGCCATGGCAAAGTGATATTTTTAGTTGACGTCATCACAAAAGAACTTGAAGTCCTTATGATTGGTGTCTGTGTCAGTTACTCGAGCAAACATTATACTACTATTACATATGAACATTGTCTTATGTGCGATAATATGTCTTATCTCTTTAATATCCGACATCAGTTATCATAACAAACTTCTGAAAATGGAGACAAGAAGGGTTATTATTTGTCTCTAACTCGTATCCATTTGTCGACCATCCACCGTATTAGTGTCGGCCAAAACGGATATTTTCATCGGACGGACATATCTATATTCGGTTAAGAATGCCATTAAATAATAATCAAAGCCTGATTCTAATCGATGTCAATTTTAACAACGACATTGAGATTTTTCTAACAAAAAAATCTAAGAGTCAGCCCAACAAGACTCATCATCAAGTTGGCCGTGTTGGGAGATGGCCAATACCACAAACTATACAAACTGGAGAATGTTAGTTGACCAGGTAACAATGAGGTGATTTTGGCCCAAAGTTCGTCCGGCATGGGACAAACGTGGCCTGCCTATCTCCATTTGACTGTGGCAACTTTCGAGCTTTATCTTCAATTTTAGTTCTGTAGCTTAGCTCGATAGAAATGATCTGAGACTCGGCGAGAGGGTGAAAAGTTATGTTAGTATGTTAGAAATACATTGTACAGTTTTGCATTCTCACCTTCGGGCATGTTACAAGACGTGGTAAACATCAATTGAACGCCTAGTAGTGTTTTAAATCGGGTGGTTTTATGTGGCCCAATCTCATCAGGAACTAGACGGGTTGCGTACCCGAAGATATTATATCACACGAGTATGTGCGCAAACACGGAGCTTTCTATATTACTATCATAACCCGATGGGACAGCAAACTGACAAGACTGCAGAGGGATCAGGCGCAGGAGCGATGGTTTTACGTATTCTACGAGGCACGGGGCTATTCCATTTTTCAGCACAGGTCAAAAAATGCGCCGTAGGATTTTTCGCTCGAAGATGAGCTGAGAGTCCTCGTCTTGTTTAGTTAGAGACCAAGGTGATGGTGGGACGAAATAGGTCAATTTCTTGGGTAAACGATACTTACCCCAAAATCGTGATAAGTGGAAAGGTTTTAAGAAGGTCTTTGCCCAGCATTGAGACACATGAGGCAAAAAATAAGAGGTTTTGTTTGTATTTGGATTATTTTAGTTTTTTTTAAAAATTGAGCTTTATTTTTAAATAAGACTTTTTGTTTGTTATTGGATTATTTTCATTTTTGTAAAACTTCAGCTTTTCATTTGGAATATATCACATAATATAAACCCTTTTTAAGATCTAAGCTTCATGAAAAATTTTGTTTTATTGCTTTTCTTCCGTCCTTTATCGAATAAACAAGTAGTGAGCATAAATCGTGCTAACTATTATGAAATTATTGCCATTTCTTTCAATATTCTGTAAAATTTGTACTCAGTACCGAAATTCCCGAAATTCCCGGGAATTCCCGGTACTGGCTTGGGTCTGGTACCGGTACTGGAGATGACCGTCTCAGTACCGGTACTGCAATCCCTATTTTTGTTTATAAAATCAGTTTGTGCTATATAGATTATAGGATAGGTGAAAATAGATCAAATATATTAGCTTTATCTACCTAGTCAAATTATAATAGATGAAATATTAATATGTGGTATTACAAAATAGATAGGTAAGGAAGTCAAACTATACAAAGCGAGCTCGAGCATAGCACACATAGACATCTTTCACCGACAGGTCATCTCGGGCTGCTTCGAGATATTGTAACTAACTATCCTTATTTCCTTACTAACCGTAATTACGTCGGTTGAAAGCCATGCAACGTAATTCACCGGTTGATAAGTCGGTTCATTACCCTGTGTTAACGACCAATGAAACTAGTCAGTCGGTAACTCGGTCGATAAAGTAAAGGATTTTATTTAAATTAAAAAAAAATCTTTAACTCATTAACATAAATACACTCATCGATATTTACGCTTCGTTTGAAGAAATATGATTAAACGGTATTCTTTCTTAGCTTAGTTTAGTAATTGTTAGCTTTTAAGTCACTGTCGCATTGGGTAAATCCTATCTGTCCTATAATGGCATGTGAAAATTAGAAATAAATAAATAAATAAATGATAAAAGTTATAGAAATATATCGAGACGACAAATGTTTGACCAGAGGAAATGGCTTCCAGCATACGGACTGAATTACAAAAGTTACCGCACCTTAAATACGAGTCCTATTATTATTTATTTAACTCCACAATAATGCCTAATGTGACCAGTGAAAACGTTTATCACAATGCAGGATGTATTGCATGCGTTACAGAAATCACCCGCACGCCACAAGTGGGCCCAAACGACTAAAGGAAATGCGCCATTACTTATACGAAAGTTATCTGTATGTTTGTCTCTGCTTCACGCCTAAGCCAATGAACTGATTTGGATGAAATTTTGTGCAGAGATTATTTGGAACTCAAGAAAGGACATAGGCTAGTTTTGGAGAGAGTGAGATATACACACAGCTAGTATCACATGTTTGACGTACATAGTACATACAAGAGTTTTGACTTCGGTATCTATCTAATTTGTGATGGAACACTCTTGATAGGATATTTAATTTTGAGATTTCTACCTTTAAATTTAATTACAACAAGATGTGTGTGAGTTATGATCGAAAATGTTTATTAAAAAGACCTAAGAGATATTTTGTTGGCACATACTTCAAATATCACTTAAATTAATATAAATACAATTTTGTTTTGTTTTGTAATACATACGAAAAAAAATATCAAGAGTTTGTGATAAATAAGTATGAGAACGGAAATTGTTTTCCAATCAATGAAAAAGCCAATTTCCGTTTGTTTTTTCTATTTACGTATTATGTCATTTTAGAATTTAAATTTATTACCAACTGCCACTGCCCTTTATTTTAATTAATGACAATTTCTTCCAGAATTTTAGAAAAATAATGTAACGTACATTTAAGTATCACATATTGTAAATGGAGGAATAAAGATAGAAGAATTATTTGTTTTTTTTATTTGCAACATCCCCAAAAATCATTACGTTAAAGAGGAAAGATTTTTTTGTTTGCATTGAATAGGATTCGAAACAATTGGACCGATTTTAAAAAATCCTCATAATCCTAAATTATCCCTGATCACTAGCTCTTATAATAGAAGTATCAGTAAAGCATGTTCAAGTGAAGCAATGGGCCACAGCTAGTCTTTAATATTTGAACAAATAAAGGAGAGTGCGTGTCACCTGATGTTAAGTGATTGACCGCAGCCCATGAACATCTACAGCTGCAGTGTCGCAGATGCCGCGCCGGCTTAAAGGAAGGGGAGGGGATAGGGAGAGGATTAATATTGGGAAATTGGAAGGAGTAGAACAGTATGGAAGAGGAATGGGATGAGAAGACAGACCTCCGGGTACCCGCTCACAGTACGAAACACAGTGCAATACTGCTTCACGCCGGTCTTCTGCTGGAGGGTGGTACTTACACCGGTGCGAGCTTGGCCCAACTGTGCTATGCTCGGCTTCCTCACTTTTATTGCTGAAAATGTTATGCAGCAGAATTACCTCTGTCGTCTCTTACAACACCCACGGGTAAAAATGGGGTGGCGACATATGTATTCTAACCCGTCGCCACATGGATTTCATTGTTTCTCTTCGTATCCTTTATAAAAATGTTATTTTCTTCTCTTATATATAGGTAGAATGCCTATATATCTTTCTATAAAAAATAATAATATCACAAAAACTATAAGTACTATGCCAGCTTACTAAAATTGATACAGGAAGGTTGATACATTCTTAAATACTATTCTAGTAAAAAAATAAGTTAGGGGACACCCGGATTTGAACCGGGGACCTATCGATCTGCAGTCGATTGCTCTGCCACTGAGCTATATCCCCGATGACTTTCTAACACAAATTTTGTAACAGGATTAATATTTTAAAGTCTACCCTTTTTGATGGGAACTATTTTTTATATAGACGAATATTTTCGCTACAAGATCTTTGGTATCAGGTGAAGCGAATGATCTCTACACTTAACTTAGTATTCTGAGAGCTGTGACCATTTTTGGATAGGTGCTTAAAAATAAATCTACACGAACATTAGCGGAAAACTTTGTTTGTTTGGTTGTAATGAATAGGCTCAAAAACTACTTGACCGATTTTAAAAAATCTTTCACCATTTGAAAGCTATATTCACGAGTAACATAGGCTATATTTTATAGGCTTTTTTCTATATTATATTAAATAAGGTGTTACATAGCTAGCTTAGTTTAATCATATTAAATAAACATAGCCTCGCCGACTCTTTTAATTTTTTTACGTGTTTAGGTACATGTTTTGAATGTCCTGTAAACAAATGAAACGCTACGGGAGCGAAGCCGCGCGGTCAGCTAGTTTATCAGGTAGAGATTGGGAAAACCCGACAATGTCCTCTAAAATGCAATGATATATAATGTACCGTCATACAACCTTCTTTGGTCAAGGCTTCTGATAAGATTGGTGAGATTCGCAAATAACTCCCCTATGGGGGCGACAATTGACCTTTCACGAAATTGATTTATTGACTTATTGTTTAGCTAGTTTACTAGTATTTCATCCGCGTATATCTTCCGTTTCTGTGTGACCTTTCTTTTATGAAATTCTTGCTGAACGTTTAATAGTACTTCTACTTTCAATAGTAGAACAAGAATGGATACCTGGAGTTTCGATATACTTTTTGTATTTCTTGGTTCCTATAACGCTTCCACTGCACATCGCATACGCAGACGTTATCTGCCGATGTTGCCCCGGGCGTGAAAAAGGGGTAAAGCTCCTTCTACACATCAGCAGACGTATACGCAGTCGTCATCTGCCGATGTTGTCCCCGGGCGCGAATGCGGGCTAATATATTTATCTGTATGCAGTATGAGTGCTTTTTGAGCTTCGCTATGTTATCAATGTATAAGTCATAATTATTTAAATATGTTTTACACAAAATTCTTCTATTTACTTTTGATGAAGTTAAGATAGGTCAATATAGATCTCCGGGGGGTTCGCGGAAGAATGCTACGGCGTGCCCGTGAGCCTCCCACAAGGTGTGTGAACATCGAGGGATTTTAGTCGGTGCAAGTCCGACATAACCCGGTCGTTTCCCCAGACGGCCGGGTATGCGAAGGCATTTCCAGGCATTTAAAAAAAGGCCACTATAGATCTGATATAGTGCCATTAACTAATTGTCTCTTAAACAATTCAGTAATCTCTTAATAAATACCTCTTTTCCTTACTAATTATAATGCACGTAATAGCGAATTCTGTGTAATTTTATCTTATTCTTTCAATGAATGCATTACATTTTGTATGTAAATATACGTTATCTGAAAGGCCGGAGACATGAGGGCTCCTGAATGAACGCTATGAATACAGATCTAGTATCTTTTGATATTTACAAACATTT
>LQNK01002628.1:53979-66082 GCA_001586405.1 Phoebis sennae | reverse complement strand
TTTGAAAAATATTCAATGTACAGAAATGGTTCGGTTACTCTTTTATTATATGTATAGATAATGAAAGGAAAGGATATGGAAAGTGTCTTCAAAACAAAACGCTACTTAAATAATATTTTTTTAGTAGAACAACTAACAACTGTATTAATATTAAATTGTAAATAAAAATAATAAATAATAATGAAAGGAAAGGATATGGAAAGTGTCTTCAAAACAAAACGCTACTTAAATAATATTTTTTTAGTAGAACAACTAACAACTGTATTAATATTAAATTGTAAATAAAAATAACAGTTTATAAAATCAATCCGCTTAAGGCATGGATTTTTTATCTAAAGCGGTTAAGGTATTTTTTCTTAACAAAATTCGATGAGTAAAAAAAATGGCCACTGGTTACGTATATCTACGTTTATATGTTTTGCCTTGATTGTTATATATTCATGTTTAACAAAGAGTTTTGACCAAAATTAAATGTAAAAACAGCCAGACGAAACACGAAAAATATTACCCTCCTGTCGCAGTCGATAAAAAGGCAAACCCCACAAAACTCGGTTGCAAATCGTTAGAGCGTTGCCTCGTGTAAAATAGAAATAACAATTAGTACAGAAGAAAATACCTATTGTCATCGATATCCTTTATCCATATATTTACACTCACAATATATTCTATGTGTTTGCAACTAAAACATAAACAGACATAATAATACGTCAGACGTCTACCTTACCAATATTGTAATCATTGTCGATTCAATAAAAAAGCTTCGAAAACAGACTAATTTTACTGGATTAATTATTTTCATGTACTTGAAACGACTTCAAAACATTTATTGAACTGCGTCTTCGGGCTACGAAAACCTCATATGTACAGAAATTACACAATTAAAAAACCGGATGGGGACTATTATTACTAAAAATTCAAAGGATTTTTTATGCCTATTTGATCACTTAATATTTTTTAAAATACATATGCGCAAATTAAAGTGGTTATTCAGAAAAAAAATACTTGTGCACTATAACATCTCCTACGCAGCTGGCTAGTCTCTCATGAGATTGGCCACCATGGCCGAAATCGGTCAGAGGAGGAATGTTTGAATGTCAGAGGTCAATGTTTGGATGTTTTTGGGTCAAATATATCTATTCACAACGATAGAACAGATAGATTATTAGATCGCTTAGATGTTTCGATACTTCTATTAATGTACAGGCACCGAATTGCGCGTGAGAGAAGCCGCGGATAACAGCCTAGCTCTATAATTATCGAATCTGAGTTTCATTTTACAAAGGCATGTATTGATATTATTAAAATAGTAAACGTGATTTACTACATTTGCGACTTACGAGGTTTTCGTAACCCGCTGCTTGTAGGTAACGTTTACACAAACAATTTCAAATATGTCTGAATAATTGTTTGTTATCACCAGGCCTTATAACATAGATTAGTGCCGCCTACGTTATCAGTTGATGTGTTAATGATGGATATAAAACAATTAATAGCGTGCCATCTCTCACACGACTTGTGATTGTGGCGGGAAAACTGACGTTTTGATTTTTTTTTAAAGGACCAAGGAGGTGTGTGTGTGTGAGTTTTTAATGGATAATAAAATGGTGAGTTATGGCAAGTTATTAAAAAATAGTTGAATGTTTAGAAATTGTTTTGATTTGTTTTAATAAATTGTAATTGTAATATTATATATGTTTAACAAATATGTAAAATAAATATTGTGGGAAAAATTAAAGGAATTTTTTTAAATATTGCCTAGAATTGGAGCATCAGATAAAATAATATTCAAAAGAGTAAAAAGTAAATAGTAGAGCGCTGAGTTAGAGTCAATATGGCGAAGGATTATGGCGGGAATATTGAAATATATTTTTAAACTACTTATTTCCTAAACGCAGATTAATACGTAATAGGTTACTGTCATCAAATCTCTTTCGGAATTTATACAGTATTTAAATTTAAATATTCATTTAATTATTATACTCATTATATTAACAGGTTGTATATCGATTGCTTGAAAGTTAAAAAAATATATAATCGGAAATAACAGGATATGTTTGGGTATTTTTATATTTTGGACTGTTTTTTACAAAATTAATTGGTACCTATTGCTTTTCTCCATCAAGGGTAATTAAAAACCTAATCAGCAATTATTGTGTTCAACGTAATAGTTATCCATCTTATTATTTTTACTTTTGTGAACAACTTTTACAATGTTATAATAACACAAGTAGGCATTTTTGTTAAGAAAAATTACGAAGCCCTCGATGTCACGTCAAACTAGACAAACGTTTTTGTATTTGCTTCGACGTCACTCGAGTCTTCGGCGCACTCCATCTGCCTTTTATTCTGTAATCTGTGACTGCTAAGATTACAATTCAGAGTTAGAATAGTATTCTATTATTTAGATTAGGAAATATTTTTATTCATGTAAACATTTTATAAAGTACTTATGAATAGTAATTTTTTACCACCGGTTCGGAAAGTCGCTTCTATCGAGAAGATTCCAGCAAGAAACTCGATAGCTAGTCTTTTAAAATATTTTGTTATGAAACAATGGAATATTTATTTAATTTATATAATTAAAATACATAATTCTCTTGGTTATTTAGCTGGAAAACCTTATACATTTTCAACGACCGTGAAAATTATAAAGAAAACATGAGTCACGTCGTGTATTTCTTGTTGTTATAATTATTTTTAACCAACTTTTTATCTTTCAATTAATTGAATATTTGACTTTGGAACGTCTTTTAATGACTTTTAAATATATATAATTTCCCATTTTTTAACCGACTTACAAAAAAAAGAGGAGGTTATCAATTCGACCGTATTTTTTTTATGCTACCGCATATCTCCGGCGTTTATGGACCGATTTGGAAATTTTTTTTTGCATTCGAAAGAGTAGAGTTCATTTGTGGTCCCATAGAAATTTGGTTCAAGTCTGATCATCGATGTGGAAGATATTCCAGGGAACTCCTCGAAAATCAATGGAATAAGCTCTGCGGTTAAGGTTTAATGATGAATCTTTTCAATTTAACAAGATTTTGCACCGACTTTGTATAGATTTCAACAAAAATTAAATATTAAGTTATTTTCTACTTTTTAGAGCGAGGATGTCGCATCAATTTCGTTATACTGGGCAGATTCTGATGTCATTTAATATGGTGATAGAATTTTTTTAAATAAATAAAAAAATTGTTAGCCAAAATTTAGTCCTAATTTTTTTAACAAAGTAATTTTGTTGTGGCTTTTCATACATGTATAAACCGAGGAAATAAAAAAATAAATTCGCGAATACATCATTGAATAATTGGATAGCTCTTTACAAATTAAATAGATTTCTAAATAGTATTTTAATAAAATAGTTGACGAGACGCTTCTAAAGTTGAACAAGTTATTATAGGTAGTTTTTTCTTAAAAAATACACAGCACAAAATGTTGTTGTCCACGCGAGCGAATCCGCGGACGGGCAGCTAGTAAAGTCAAAGTCAAAGTTAAAGTTAAAGTCAAAATGTTTATTTTCCAAATCGGCCTCCTCCAACGCTTTTAGAATCAATCATCCTTAGATTTAACTATTTTCTGTCAAAGTAAAAATTTACAGAAGTGTTAATTTTATTATACCAATCCAAGGATTAAATAAAATCATAAAATCTATGCGACATACATTAAAGTTAGTAACACGTACATTGTTAGAAAAATTTATCAAATAACAATTACATCTAACTCGTAAAAATATATTTTTATTACGAATTATATTTTATTTATAATTATTAGTAACCTTGACTTAAAAAGGCCGGATACATGTCCTCATTTCGTTATATCAAATCGCAAATTAATAAAAATATGCTACTATCGATACTACGCTACGATTGACTTTAAATCAATTTAACATATTTTAAATCCGATTGTCGCAGTGGATACAGTAATGGTCTATTACTCCTGAGGGTGTGGGTTCGATCCCCAGTACAAAATTATGATGTCATTGTAATTTTCTACTGTTAGTTAGTTTAACTATAGTATGTATGTATTTACAAAAAATGTATGTATATCAGTTATCTAGTTTCCATAGTACAAGCTTTGCTTAGTTTGGGACTAGATGGCGTTAAGTGTCCAGGAGTATCATATTATGCTATATTTTTTAAGCCAGGTGTTCCCAAACTGTGCGTGGCAGGAAGTATAGAGGGGCGTCGCGAGGACTTCATTGCTTCCTCCCCCCATTGATTCGTCCCGATTATCTGTACCCTTAATCCTATTTAAAACTAGGACTAACCCCCCGCTGACAGTAGGGCGTCTATACATATAACTATACTCGTAAGTGCGTTGCGAATTACTATATATAACACTAGCACTAACACCCCAGTGCTTCGCTCCCGTGGCAATATCGGGATGGTATATATGCCTTGCTCGATAAATCTCGAATCGGTTCAGTAGGTTCTGAGATTAGCGCGTTCAAACAAACTCTTCAGCTTTATAATATTAGTAAAGATAACGGGAGCGAATCCGCGCGGGTCAGCTAGTGTATAATGATTTTGGGGATAGGGACTGTTTTTGTTAATTGAAGACAATATATTGGCAATTATTTTGATAACTTCGATTCGATTAGATAAGATAGTACTAGGATAAAAGAGTAAAACATAGATGTCCCGATTACATAGAATTGAGTATTTTCGGTGATTAATCTACATAATCATCAATCAGTTAAGGATATTAAACTCTTTCAATATCTTTAATTAAGAATCATATATACGCACGTGGCTAGTAGCACGTGTTATATTATATTTAGAAAGAAAGAAAGAAAATAAGTTTATTGCCAAAAATATAACTCTATCTTATATAATATAGAAGGCATGCGATTCACCCGATGTTAAGTGACTGACCGCAGCACATGAACATCTATGAAGTGTCGCAGATGCCGCGCCGGCTTGAAAGAAGGAGAGGGAATAAAAGGATTAATGGTGGGAAGTTGCTGAGGAGTAGAATAGGAAGGGAGAGGATTGGGATGGAAATACATGTACGAAACTTAGTGCAATACTGCTTCACGCCGATCTTCTGCTGGGGGCGTGATACTTACGCCGGTGCGAGCTTGGCCCAATGGTGCAATACTCACTTCCCACTCTTTTCACGGAAAAGATGTTATGCAGCATAATTACCCTCTATCGCCTCTTACGATACCCACAGGTAGAAATGGCTCCATATAAAAAAAAACCGCGTCAAAATCTATTGTGTTCTTTTCAAGATCAAATCATACATACAGACATATAGACAGACGCTGGAAGCGATTCTGATTTATATTATGTTAATGTTACACATCGCCGACAAAAAATGTATGTATTATTTGTAGGGACACACATATACAAATACGCTGAGCAAGCTGTTTGTATATGTTTGTGTTTCCACATTATTCCTCACCGCAATTTGTAGTTAATAGCGTTACGACTTTTGTAGAATAAACACAGTATAAGAAAAATAAATATATATTTTAATGTGAAGAATTTCATTACCACCAACCATTGCTACTCAACCAACGCTACCCAACATATTTGTTAACATAGACAATAATTGATTTGAATTTGAATTTATGTAGTGGTAGTGATTAGAATCTCAACTTCATAGTATAAATACTAACTAATAGAGTTCGCATGTTCGTCTCGTCTCGTTCCTTCTTTATGTTAAACCTAATATTATAAAGAGGAAAACGTTGTTTGTTTGTTTGTTTGGTTGTAATGAATAGGCTCTAAAACTACTGGACTGGTTTTAAAAATTCTGTGGATTCTGTAGATAATGCAGCTTTCGAATGGTAAAATAATTTTAATAGTTTTTGAGCTTATTCGCTACAACCAAACAAACAATCAAACAACTTATAATATGATCAGTATACCATATTATATATAAAATATAATATACACAATTGCATAAAGTATACAACTATAATAAAATAAATACTAAAATATTGGGTTGCGTGGCTATGGCGTTCGCAGTCCCTCCTATAGGTTATCAAGAATTGCGCTCCTACGTGGGTGAAACAGTGGGACATCGCTAGTTGTTAATATTCCGTTTTTTACCACCCTCATACAAACTGACATTTGGGATATTAAACAATAAATTGGGATGCTATATCATCGGGGATATAGCTCAGTGGCAGAGCAATCGACTGCAGATCGATAGGTCCCCGGTTCAAATCCGGGTGTCCCCTGAATGCGATAATGTTTTGTAGATTTAAGATAGAAAACATTTATTTTTGGATTCAATTTTATTAAGCCTGGAAATATATGCTCTTATAGCAAGAAAATTATTTAAATATGCATTTTATTTTAAAGTAGTCTGTTTACAAGCGAGCTTTTTAAACTAAATCCATTTATATTTACCGTTGTATTTTTTAATCAAAAGATTCATAAGAAAGAAAATTTTCAAACAAATATAAGAAAATGGAAATTGTAGTATGTTATAATCTAATGGACCTAATTTGTAGTAAAATGTTTATTTAAAAGAAAAGAGCTAACAATCTCTAAAAGGCTGACTACATATCCACGAGACCTACATCTACCACATCTACTGTGTGTCACCACGTTTGCTTTTTTATAAATAATAAAATAACAATGTCTTTTTTCCAGATTATTCCAATATTGATGAGCCTCGTGAGCTACGTTCTTTCTCAAGACGCTGGTTGTGATTACAGCATTAATGTAATAATCGTATTGATGTTTTATTCAATAGTCTAGATGCCATAGTTTTTAAGGATCGATGTAGGCTTCAATTGTGGGGAGGATGCCTGATACTGGATATAACCCCTATCTAAAATAATACACATTATTATTATTCTCGCCGCGTTTGTTTTTGTTCAGTAGGTAATTTGAACATGATAAATTCAAAAACTACAGAATTTAACGGGAAAGTGGAGCATGCGGTTCACCTGAAGTTAAGTGACTGGCCGCAGCTCATGAACATCTACCACAGTAATGTTTTGCAGATGTTTTGCCGGCTTGAAGGAAGGGGCATTTCCCCTTCCTTAGGGAGAGGATTAATGATGGGAAATTGGGAGAGGGTGTCACAGATATTTTGCCGGCTTGAAGGAAGAGGAGGGGACAGGGAGAGAATTAATGATGGGAAATTGGGAAATTGGAACAGAATGGGAGAGTTATGGGATGGGAGTACAGGCTTACATTTAGGACGATTATTAAAGATATAATTTACAGGTGTACGCAGGGCAAACCTATAATATCTACAGCCCCAGTTATCCAAATAGCTACCCTAAAGGGTCGACCTGCAGATGGATCGCCAGGTGTCCCATGGGGTACAACTGTCGGTTGGACTGTAATGTCAACATGCCTTCGGTAAGCCAAATCGACAAATATATCTATAATAATATCTTTTATTATATAATTTGAGGCCGGCATTCTTTTTTAAGGTTCTGTACCTAAAACGTAAAAGCTGGACCCTAATACTATGCCTCTTCTGTATGTATCGTGATGTATCTCGTAAAGCGTGATACATCGTCCAATTCCTCATCAAATTAGATATTTATGCCGCGTACGTGTGTCAGATATTTTTGAACTCATTCTTGCGGCAGATATTTTTACTAATCTGCCCATGGTCAGATAAGTTATATGCTTTTGACTGTACCATCTTATTATTTACAGACTCCGCAATGCAATGGAGACCGACTGTTGATCTCCAAAACTGGAGACACGCAGCTGGTGGGAGCGGACAGATACTGCGGGAACGGAATCCTGAGTGTTGTCTCCATGGGGCAAATGATCACTGTGGGTAAGTATTATTTAAGCCTAAGTAGTGATTATTACAAAATCGCAGGACGACGAAGTGTAGGGTGGCCTCCAAAAAGATGGACCGATCTGAAGAGGAGGCGCCGGACACAGACCGCTGGCAATCGGTTGCTCTGGAAATCTATGGAGGAGGCCTATGTCCAGCAGTAGACGTCCTGTGGTGGAGACGACAACGATGATGATTACAAATACAACAAATTTTATAATCATACTAGCTGAGCTTCAATCGGGATTCGAGCAGTATTTTTGGGATAAAAACACAAAATTGCATCCAAATCGGTCCTGTAGTTTTGGAGCCTATTTAATACAAAGAAACAAATCTTTCCTCTTTATAATATTAGTATAGATTGAACTCCACTTGCAACACCTTATTTGTAAGTTTTCGTAACACAGGCTTATTTTGCATGACACAATTGGGTCTCAAAAGAATTGTGTCATTTAAACGGTGCTTTGCCAGTAACCAGAGGAAAGTGTCAAGAATACAACACCTTCTTCCACCGTATGAAATACAGTGCAATACTGCTATATGTCGGTTTTCTGTCTTCAAAAGCGGTGGAAATATTAAACAAGGGTTGATGACAGAAAATAGGGAGACTAGAGGGTTTCCAAACGCAATAATGTTCTCAATGTTTCAGGTCTCCAAACAACATACGATTCAGCTGGTGGTAACTTCATATGCAACTTGCAAGCTCTAAGTAGTGGTGTAACCCCCATGCCAACGCCTTGCAAATGCGGGATTAGAAAAACGGTATTCCTTCCTACTACTAATATTATTTGAATTTTTGGGTATAGATCACGCTGTGCCGAAAGTACTCCTAAAGCGAAGCAAATTGCCTATTTGGTCTAGTGGTTGCACCTTTGACTAATCGAGGAGCCTCGTGTTCGATTCCTGGGGCGCAAAAAATGTTATTAAATTTTTTCTATAGCCAATTAAACTTTGGCTATGGTATTTCCATTACGTTAAAATTGATAATAAGATTTTATATGAGTCAACATCACAATTTTCTTCATAAATGCACACACTGCGTCGTCACGCTGTGACTTTTTACATATTTATTAACAAAATTGTGATTCAGCAACACAACATGTACCAATGGACACCTAAATCAGGGGTTCCCAACCTTTTTAAGCCACTGTTATGTTAATGTTTAACAATGTTGAAATTTTCTCACAAGTTCAAGCATTAGTTTGATGATATTGAGAGCGTATGTCTGGAAAGATTCGTAGCACGACTTGGCTCCTTAGGACTGTTGCTATAACCGTAGTTTGTTTTCAGACGCGAATAGTCGGTGGTGTCAACGCGATGCCCAACGAGTTCCCCATGATGGTCGCTTTGGTGGAGAGTGGATCACCGTACATCATGTGTGGGGCTGTCATCATCTCGGAGTATTACGTGCTCTCCGCCGCCCATTGCGTGCAGAGAAAGGACTATAGAAACATCGCTGTGGTGGTTGGTGAACATGACACTTCTACTGGTTGTAAGTTGAATAATTAAGCTTTAGATACCTCGGATAGCACGTAAAACCGTCGATCCTGCGCCTGATCTCTCATCTGTCGGTCTGCCGTCCCATCGGATTATGACGTTTTTTTTTACGTTATAGCAGGCAAGCGGAGCATGCGGTTCACCTGATGTTAAGTGACTGACCGCAGCTCATGAACATCTAAAACATGAAATGTCGCAGATGTCTTCTGGCTTAAAGGAAGGGGAGGGGATAAGGAGAGGATTAATGATAGGAATTCGGGAGTGGACTAGAAGAGGATGGGAGAGGAATGGGATGGGAATACAGGCCAGAGTGAAGGAATAGAGTGCACGTGTGTTTGCGCACAAGTGCACTATAATATCTTCTGCGTTCCTGGCTGGCCTCTGTTGAGATTGGCCTCAAAAAAGAAGCCTGAATGTGACCGTACAATGGAGTGAGAACGTTCCTCCTCACTGAATTTCAGGCACGGCAGCCAGTCTCCAGAGAGGCTAGTCAACATGCCTGTGAACTTTAAAGGAAGTTAGGAAAGCATTTTTATATCTATAGCCAGAACTAATTCTATAAGCTATCAGGAACTATAGAACTCATAGGCGTGCGAAGAGAACTCATTTAATATTCTGCTGGGAAATGTTCCGCTAAATTCACAGGCATCTAGTAAACTAAAAGCTTAAGACTTTAAGCTTTAAGTAATTAACTTAACTAGATGGAAACTTATAGGAAATACACATAAGCAATGTTTTTTTATGTTTTGATACTTTGCCACACAAATGTGTATGTGTTACTTTTGATTTTATAGCTATTATATTTATTTTTTCAGCGGACTCCGACTATACAGTAGCTTATAGGGTGGCACAAATTGTTATACATCCCCAATACAACAAGTAAGTACTACACTATTAAAATGCAAGTAAAACAGGATATTTTAGTCTGATCTATCTTTTAGTAGAAAATATATTTATTTCTATACCATCTATCGACAAATACTTCAGTAATAACTTTTCTATCGTGTTAGAATTTTATGCAATATTTAATGAAAATATAAATTAAATTACCTGCTATACAGGGGTTGATTTCCAAGAATCCTCGTGAGTCAAGTAAACCTACGTTTTGACTTTGAAGGATTTCTTGCTATGAAAAAAAAATTTCCTGGACATTTAACACAACGCCACGTCAACGCCAACGTCTAGTCCCATACTAAGCAAAGCTTGTTGTATGGAAACTAGATAAGTGATAGACATACTTAAACATATTTTTTTGTAAATACATACAATATACATACTATAGATAAATTAACACCCAGACAGTAGAAAATTAAAAAGTTCATCACATAATAATTGTCTATTCGTGGGGATCGAACCTACACCCCCGGTGCAATAAACCACTGCCCTAATTGGGTTGTCAAAATATAATAATATTAAATAAAATACTTTTTAAAGAATTTTAAACGCGGTATATTATACATCATTTTTTTTATACATTATTATTTAACCCGACGTTTCGAGCACTTTACAGCGAGCGTGGTCACGGGAGACTGTGACATAATAATGTAAAATAATGTATAATAAACCGCGTTTAAAATCCTTTAAAAATTATTTTATTTAAAAGGGAAAGTACTCGCGTTAAAACAAACACAAGATTATACAATATAATAATATGTGTTACTCTTTTTAATTTTACAGTAACACGTACGACTATGATGTGGCGATTTTAAGAACAGCAAAGAAAATCATATTCAGTGACTATGTGGGCGCAGTGTGCCTGCCTTTTAAGTTCCGGCAATATGACTTCAATGGGGAAAAAATGACTATTTTAGGTAAGACTAGCTTTCCGCGGTACCGCTCGCGTGAAGTACAAAAGTCTGTGGAGGCATGCGCACAGTGAGAGATTTTGGCCAACTCTATTTAGCTGTGAAGCTTTAAAAATGGAATAAATTCTCTCGTTCTCCCAACATTTCCCTTCCCTATTGATTATAGCGTGATAAAAGTATATTATAATCAACTCAGGAGTATGAAAAGTTTCGTTAACATACGTCGAGTAGTTTTTGTTTCTGTGATACAGTAATTTTTTCACGGTTCACCTGATGTTAGGTGACTGACCACAGCCCATCTACAACACCAATCTGTCGCAGGTGCCTTGCTGGCTTGAAAGAAGGGCCGGGGATAGAGAGAGATTTAATGATATTGAGAGAGGAGTAGAACAGGATAGGAATATAGAAGTCAGGGCACCCGCTCAGCGTACGAAATACAGTGCAATACTGCTTCACGCCGTTCTTCTGCTGGGGGGGTGGTAATTAGACCGATGCTAGATCGGCTCCCACTGTTTTTTTTTTTTTTTTTTTTTTATCGCCAAGCAGGCAAACGAGCGGGCGGGTCACCTGATGGGAAGTGATCACCGCCGCCCATAGTTACTTGCGTTGTTAGGGGCAACACAAGAACGTTGCCGGCCTTTAAGATGTTTGTAGGCTCTCTTCTTGAAGGTCCCAATGTCGTAATTGTTCGGAAACACCGAAGGTGGTAGATCGTTCCACAAAGATGTTGTCCTGGGCAAAAAAAGGCGGGAGAATCGCACCGTCGTTGATTTGAACGCATCCAGGTGGTGTGGATGGTAGCGGAGTTTGTGTCGAGCGGTGCGATGGTGGAATTCGGCGGGTGGTATTAGACCGAACAGTTCTTCAGAACACTCCCCGTTGTATATGCGGTAGTGCCGCAGTGCCAGAGGATTCAGCCGATCGGTGAGCTCGGAGTTGCCGACGATTCGAGTAGCTCGACGTTGTATGCGGTCAAGTGGAAGAAGCTGATAGTTGGGTGCCCCGGCCCAGAGGTGAGAACAGTACTCCATGAG
>LQNK01002628.1:25641-53690 GCA_001586405.1 Phoebis sennae | reverse complement strand
CAGGTCGTGACCTTCAAGATTGCCAAGTCGGCGACAGCAGATGTCTTCCCTTGCGTATACGCACACACCAGCGCGTGGTACAAAGACATGTTCCAACACGTAGCCTGGGTATTTGAGGTATTAGGTTTTATTGTAGATATTATGTAACAGACCTCTGTCGTCTTTTACGACACCCACGGGTAGAAATGGGATAGCAACACAAGTATTCTAACCCTTGGCAACACGGGTAACAAGGCAAAAGTAGCTTGACTACTTTCTATAATGTTTCAGGTTGGGGCACCCTCTTCATCGGAGGCCCCACATCCAACGTGCTGCAGAAGGTGGTGGTAGACGTGATCAGCCAGGCTTCCTGCAGGACGGTCGTCCCCGGCGTGACCCCTAGGCAGATGTGCACGTACACCCCTGGGAAGGATTCTTGCCAGGTAAGATTTAAGATTTAAATTCATCATTGGAACACAGAATCTACCTAGAGTCATCAAATATGTATTTCTGTTTACACTTAGTGCGCTGCGGTCAGTCACTTAACATCAGGTGAACCGCATGCTCCGCTTGCCTGCTATATCATAAAAAATGTATGTAGAACGTCGCAGCGTCGACGCCAAACGTTGCAATGCAACCCATCGTACTGATGGAGTCATTAACAGTTGATTTTTTTTGTTAGTATCTTCTCGTCAGTACATTCATATGCTAGGGCGTCCATATCTTGGTATCGTTGGCATCGAACGTATTTGACGAATCGTTATATTCTGTTTCATCGACCCGCGTTGCCGGCCAGCTGATACAACACGTAAACATACATAAATTATATTAAATTAACAAAGCCTCGCCGACCCTTTTCCTTATTTTTACGTGTTTAGGTACACGTTCTGAATGTCGTGTAAAATGAACTCGCTATGTAACCTTATAAAATATCATACTGGTCCTCATCATATACAAAGCATATTCTATACTAACAAAGAATGCATATTATACTGACCTGTAGACGTCCAGCTTTTATCGGTAGCTTGTACAACAGCTTACTAATAATACCTTTGCATTCCAGTTGGACTCGGGTGGTCCCCTACTCTACACAGACAGAAACGGCCTGTTATACCACGCGGGTATCGTGAGCTCCGGCAGCCTGTGCGCGTCGCCCGGCGAGCCCGCTGTCAATACACGCGTCACAGAAATACTCGACTGGGTTGTGAGAACTGCACCCGCTAATTATTGCGTCAAATAGATTTCTTTTCTGAAATCGAAAAATAAGGACTGTATCAAAGAAACATTCGGCAAATGACAATAGACAAAATAAAATGCGATGTAAATTCAAAATAGATGATCACAAGAAATATCCTTTGAAATAAAGTAATTTATTGAGTTTTTGTTTTATTTCTGTTAACCTCAATTTTGTTTAATTTGTGTGCATTAATACTTATAGGAATGATGGCCTATACAAAGTTTGAATTTTACTGCTAGAGTTGAGTTATACTAGGTGTAGAAAATACTGGTTGTTACCGTGTCTGTGGCAGTAAAAATACTAGTGCCAAATATCTGTGGCAAAATACTAGGTAAACAAAATAAAAAAAAGACTATTCATAAGTACTTTGTTAAAAGTTTACATGAATACAAATATTTTCTATTCAATTGCCCACTTCAAGCAGTTGTCCCAAAACCTCCTAAAAATGGCTGCTGCTTTAGCTCGTCTGTTACAGAACCTTCGAGGACCAAATTCTTCATGTCAGAAACCTTTTCGACTGCGATCTAAATTGAAAATTGATGATATTCACAAGAAATATCCTGTGAAATAAATTAATTTATTGATTTTTTTTGTTTTATTTCACCTCAATTCTCTTTCATTTGTGTGCATAGTTTTGTTCACAACATGAGTAATTTAGTTTATAAGCTTGATTGAATGGTAAATGGGCAATAAATAATAACCAAAAAGCTAAAAGATTCGCTGATTAAAATCAGAAAAAGAAGAACTAAGTAACCTCAATAGTATAGAATGTAGCTAAAGCTTTTGATAAAGTCTGGCATGTTTTTAATAAAGACTTATACATAAGCTAAGACAAATGCTGCCCCGCAAATATGCCGACATTCTAAAATCATACATATCCAATCATGTCTTTAGAATAAGGCAAGAAGATGCTTATTCAGATCATAAGGAAATTACTGCAGGAGTACCACAGGGAAGTGTATTAGGTCCGATCATTTACCTACTTTACATATGTGATATTCCTAAACTAGAAAATAATGTGATTGCTACCTTTGTGTTTGTAAAGGCTATTATGCCACGGACAAATCTTTCCAGGGAACGACTTAAAAAGTCCAATGCGCTTTGAACAAAGTGTATACAATGACTATACATGGACTAAAAAATGGCGTATCAAACTGAACGAAATAAAATCCATTCATGTAGACTTTACGAATAAGATATTAAATTAAAAAGTGATAATAGTGTAGCGCAAAGAACACAAAAACAAGTGTCTCCTTAAAACAATAAAACTAATAAGAATGCTGTTAATCGACACGCTCTTAGATAAGTAGTTTATCAAATTAGGTTAGATTTAAGTTACTACTTACTTATTAGTCTAACCTAACGGGTAGATTGTAACTTAATTAAAGTATACCTGCTAGAAATAGTATTTTAAGCAAAAAGAAATTGATAAACTTTAAATGCGACCTCTATTTAGTATAATTATCCATATAACTATCAACGTTCTTAGTATCCATTAATTATACAAATAGCACCGTCCATAATTACTCAGACAAAACACAAAAACAATTCATAAAAGTTCATCAACCCTCCGCTAGATGGTGCTGTTTTCAAAAACGACACCCTCAAGCAAAGAACTATTGATTTTCACCATTCTGTAGAACACAGCATTCTTCGTCCGCTCACCTCCATCCCAATTTATTATTTAATATTATTCTAAGCAAATTCAACTAAATAGTGATGTGATTGCCAATATTTTTCTAAAATGATACTGTGCTCAATTTCTTGACGAAGTGTATAAAAATTATAAAATATGGAAGAGATTGGGATATTTCGAGTCGCTAGATAGAGTAAAATGCCAAAACGTATACCGTTCCACGTAGTTTATGCAACAAGTAAGTAATTTGCATTTTTAATAGTTTTCAATAATTTAACAATATTTTTAATTGTGCCAATAAACAACTGGAATATAGATAACCTTATATGATTTCTTCTTTCTGCAACACTGACTTCTTTCAAAAAACATAGCTTAAATTGATTCAGGATTTTGCAGTTAATGAATATAAGTATCGAAAAGTTTAAAGGCCATGTTAAAAATAAAAAAATAAGATATATGTACGGAAAATTTTTGTGAGAAGCGAGTGTTTTCCAGTGCACGCCCGTAGGATAATGCGGAGAGATTTAATAAATATTACATAAGTGAGGAAAGATTTATTTACTTTTTATTTCTTAAATTTTATATTTATTCATAAAAGATATTGAAATAAAATGTAGAGCGCCTGTTCTCATAGGCCAAGTCAGGTTTAAATCGTTTTCTAGATTTCTCCGAAATTTTCACTTAGTGTTAAGACTTCCAAAACGTATTTAACATGCGTAACTTCTATATACTAAATAATATCTAATTTTATCAAATTATAATTCAAAAAATAAAAATAAAGTGCAAAAGTTCGAAATTGGTATATTATATATAAATATTGTTTTAGTGAATAAAAATAGGCTATCGCTCAGAAGTTGGATAAATTAATGAATACACATGTATGTATTTTATAATTAACCATTGGACTAAAAGGTCCAAGAGTCAATATCCTTTCAGAACGTGCGAACAAACATATTTTATCCCTTCTAAATTCCCCTTCCTTATTACAACGAGTTGTAAAATACCTATTACCCGCAGGCAAGCATCACTTATTTATTATAACTTACCATAATACGTATCGCTCTAATTTCGACAAGACAAGTAATCTATTAAACTACTATACCCTATCATATTATATGCATATTATCATCAAAAAACAATTAAGTCAATATACTTATATTTATACCGGGTATTTATCTTTGCAGTATTGAAATATATAGGGAATATAAATGAAGCACAGTGGAAGCTGAGGGGAAATTATGAGAATTTTTTTTTATTATATAGCATTAAATTATTCTATTCATCGCAATTATTCATTCAAATTTAATCATTTACTAGCTTTTGCCCGCGGCTTCGCACGCGTAGACTACAAAATTAACATAGTTGTTAATAGTAATCTATTACTACTATGACATAGAGTGTATAGTTTTATATATTTAATTCGGATATTCAATTCTCCTCAAATATCAAAGGATTCTAATTTATATATATACTATCAGCTTCTACTCCACTTACTATATATCCCCCATTTTTTTCAAGAATGCGTGGAACACTCGGTACATATTAAAAAAAAATTCTTCAGCTTTCTAATATTTTCGACGGGGTTTCAATATTCACTAAATATTAATTTCAACGCAATCTACTAAAGCGATAAAAATAACATTATTGTATGTATACTTAATTTACTTAATTTGCATGTCTATTGGTAGAATATAAGAATAAGATGTTTTGATTTGATTTGAAATTAACAACTGATTATAACAAAAATTTTCGCCAAAAAATAGAACCGACTTCCTCGCTCTAAAAAGTAGAAAATAACCTTTAAAATAAAATATTAGACAAAATAAGTTATTTTCTACTACAAACACACTGGAACTCTACTCTTTCGAATGCAAAAAGAATTTTTCAAATCGGTCCACATACGCCGGAGATATGCGGTAACACACATAAAAAATACGGTCGAATTGATAACCTCCTCCTTTTTTTGAAAGCCGGTTAAAAATCAATACGCAGTTTCGATCTGATTATAATTTCCCGTACCTGCAATGCAGTTGCAATCTGAAATGAACGCCATAATGATGTAATTATGCACAAAGGGTACTAACGAAGCTTCTTTTGCTTTGGTTTTCATGGCATGAATAACATTTTTCTCTAATTTAGGCGTTAAAGTAGAAAATACATAAACTTTAACTAGAGATTTACGTAAACTAGAAATATGGATTTTGCGAGTTTCAAATGAAACTTTTAGAAATTTTCTATAAGATATGATAAAAATTTTATCGATAGGTAAATTTTTATCTTTTTATATTGGGTTATATTTTACTTTTAAGACTTCCAGACGCGTATATATCCCGTTCCCGTAGAATAATCAGGATAAATACTATCTTATATCATTCCTGGGGTTTCAAAGAATCTCTGTACAAAATATCATCCAAATCGGTCCTGTAGTTTCGGAGCCTAATCAATACAAACAAACAAATCTTTCCTCTTTATATTATTAGTATAGGCAAGTTACAAAACGACCTACTTATTTTCAATTAACTTGGTATTTTCCGCAAATTTCAGTACACTATTTGAATCCTATCTCCATTAAAAATACCTAACCACGCTAGCAAGCAATTTGTCTTTGCTATTTCGTCAATTAGGGAGTTAAACTGTTTTCTTTGTAGAAATAATAAATTACCCTATAACGTTGTAAACTTATTTTAATGGTTGAAAGTTTTTCATGTTAAAATCATGATGAGTTGTTTAAAACCTCCGAATTCCCTTGTCAAAAGTCTTTTTGATATCTTTAGAGCAGTTGGCTGTGTATGTAATTTTAGCATGTTTGATATATGCTTAATTGACGATGAAAGGCTCCAAGATTCCTTGTCAAAGAGTTTATTTGATATCTTTAGACAATTTGCCTCTATTTGTACTAATGTTTACATGTTTGATATAATATGATAAGTCAAGTTAGAAGTCTTCGAGTCCCCTTACCATTCAATTTTTAAATGCGAACACAATAGTTGCCTGTATTTTAATCAATTCTGTATTTTAATTAGTTTTATTATTTTTTTTTTGCATTCGAAAGAGTAGAGTTCATGTGTGGTCCCATATAAATTTGGTTCAAGTCAGATCATCCATGTGGAAGATATTCCAGGGAACTCCTCGAAAATCAACGGAATAAGCTCTGCGGTTAAGGTTTAATGATGTATATATCAACTGAATTGTAACTAGATGATGTGATTACCCTTCACAGGACACTAAAAAGGATAAAATAAAAATTTTTGCCAAAAAATAGAACCGACTTCCTCGCTCTAAAAAGTAGAAGACTTTCCTCCTCTAAGAAGTGCCTTATCTGTTTTCAATTTAACAAGATTTTGCACCGACTTTGTATAGATTTCAACAAAAATGAAATAAAAGTTATTTTCTACTTTTTAGAGCGAGGAAGTCGGTTCTATTTTTTGGCAAAAATTTTTATTTCTTACATTTTGATCAATGTTAAAATTATTCCATTCTGAATTATTTGCATCCCTGCGTTTACCAAGTTCGCGTGAGAATATTTTGCCTACGTTACTTATTCATAACCTATTTTTAGGAATTTATGAAATCTTACAGTAATGAGAGCTAATGAACTACAAACAAACTATCATTAAATATTCTATATCTAAAAATACAACCTGCGGCCAGTTTTACCCGCGTATAAATATTACTAATTTACTGCTTTTAAATCAAATCAAATCTACTTTTAAAATAACTAACGACCGTCTTCAAATTTCTATCCATCCCTTGTTTGGTAACTAATGTCAGACAAATATACATATATAACCCGATAGAGTTCTTCAAGAGAGAGGTTTAAATTTATATGAACAGGAACGTGTGAAACCGCGGAGCTCAGCTAGTTCCGTATAAAGGTTTCCCGTAGTCACGCTTATAAAATATTAAACCTATAATCATTACTTCCTTCTGATCAATACAACGAGCTAGGTAGTTGTTTTACATGTGCATATTACAATGTAGAGCTGATACTGAAGTTTGTAGATTACAAGGTAATTACACGTAATAACAGGGTGTAGTTTACTGATGGGTATTCTATAATACTGAGTATGATTCTAAAACGATTTGGGTTCTACAAATTTGTTTTATAAATTGATTACTTAATGTATGACGTGACGTGGCAATTAAAATAATAACTTTTCTAACATTGATAACCTCCTCCTTTTTTTGAAAATCGGTTTATTAAACTCATTTTGTTACCAAACGCATATTTTATTCGTTTGTCTTTCAATAAGAATAATAAATGTGTTTTTACAAATATTTTAAACAAGTAAACTTATAGATAGTTAAATGTCGATTTTTATGACAATTGACATGTAACATGTCCATTACTCATCCATTCTTCCTGTGGTATGAATATTAACTTCTAAAATATTTCCAGGTGAAGACAGCTCGTATCCAGCATGCGAGTTAAACTCGCAAGGTCCAGCTGTCCGCGGCTGGCGGAGCACAGGCCCTCCCCCCCACGAACTACTGCTCCGACTCTCCTCCGTCACCAGTATACACAAGCTACAACTGCTTGCTCATCATCAGCTAATTCGTAAGTTTATTTATAACTAGCTTTCCGCCCGCGGCTTCGCCCGCGTGGACTACAAATTTCTGTACTTTGTGGATTTTCGAAGTAGAGGTATGGTATGACAATTTTTAAGATTTAGAAACGTACGTTTGTAAAAATAATATATAAATATATCTCGTAAAAGATTTAAGTTCGAAGTATATCCTACATTAAATATAACAAAAGTGTCACTGTTCAGTTTTATATAATTCTAATAATTCTATTTTAATTTTTTTGCAAAATATTGACATTTTGGAAATCTGTCTGAATAAAAGAGTTGATGTTACCATGGATTTAACACATATTTGCTTATGGACGCAAATAATATCTTATGCGTGTTGGTTAGTCTTCGTTGTGATTAGCCGCCATGATCGTAATCTACTTTCGAGATCAAGAGAATTAAATAAATAAATCATTTATCAATAAAAAGTGCTTTAAATAACACTTAAAATATTAAATTTAATATACCTACGCGCATTGATGATGTTTCGATGGATCACTTTGACCCCTCATATCTTTTTTATTTGTTAACCGATTTGAATGAAATAAACACTAAAACCTCCGGGGGGCTAGCCGTAATACATAATCGAAAACCGTATTTAAATCGGTTAAGCCGTTTCGAAGTTCACTGCGTACAAACGCCCGACAAACAGACAAACAGACAAACAGACAAACCGACAAACAGACAAAAATTCTAAAAATCATTGTTTTGAGTTTAGAATCATAAATGAAACACGAAACACTATTTTTTTCTTGAAAATATTAAATGTACAGACACGGCTAGTCTACGATTTTATTATATGTATAGATGTAGATCCACGGGCAACCATCACTGAGAATGAAATCACACACACACACACATACACACTACTGCTCCGCAATCTCATCAGCTAATTCGTAAGTCCTTTATATTATGCATAAGGGATGTAGATCCACGGGCAAGCATCATTGAGAATTAAATCACACAGACACACATACTCTAACACACACTACATATGGTTATAGATTGGGTTTAGATACTTCCTATATAGATTTTATTTTTTTTTGTTATAACACTCTCCGCTTATTCCTCTTCTTGTCGGCTATCATCTGTTCGAAAGGGGTATATTGAAAAACAGCGTTGCGTGCATCCTAGTATGTCCGTAACACATGCTGAATATAGTCTGTTTTCCACATTACATTTTACTTTTTTTTAAATAAAATGATTGTATTTTAAAAAGGCACGAATTAAAATTTTTATCAAGGATATTTTTACAAATATCCCTGATTTACACCACTTTGCATAAAACTTCCAGGCTTATCACCATATTTTATTGCAGCGGCGTGCGTAGAAGTGCTGGTATCAGGCGGCCTGGTGTCAGAAGGTGCTGCTACACCTTGTGGGGCCACGTACACCAGCGTCGGGCGGGTCACGCTTGTCCGCCCGGCACCACAAGCTCGCACTAGGGAACTAAGGTTTGTAAGTCACAAGAATGTCTATGCCTTAGGGAATTAAGGTTTGTAGGTCACAAGAATGTTTGTGCCTCAGGAAGTTCCCTGAGTTAAGGTTTGTAGGCCACAAGAATGTTTGTGCCTTAGGGAACTAAGGTTTGTAGGTCACAAAAATGTTTGTGCCTTAGAGCACTAAGTTTTGTAAGTCACAAAAATGTTTGTGCCTTAGAGAACTAAGTTTTGTAAGTCACAAGAATGTTTGTGCCTTATGCAACCTCAAAGATAGAAATAATAGCAATTTTAATATTTTATTTTGCTTGTAGAACTAAAACTTGGTGTGTCTTGGTAAGCCGAGAGTGTTACTATATATTGGATTAAATGCCCTAACTTGCAGATCAGCTGCTCTCCCAGAACCTACAGTAGCCAGATTCGTGAAGCTCAGACTATCCGGTCCACATCCACCAGCAAAAGAAGACGATCAGGTAATTTTCTTCTTAAACGGAATACGAATGTAAGAACATAGTGACGATAGAGTTATGCTTTTACTTTATTACAGTTATGTCAACTGCATACAATTAGTTATAGTAAGTTACGATACATGATAGCCAGGAAAGGAATAAAATTTACATTACAAATTAGAAAAGAAAGAAATGAGGTAGAAATTATACAAAACTTGCATTAATAATTAAATTATAATAATAAACATTATTGTGGTAACCAGAAAACACCTTATTTCTAAATAGGTGCAATGCTCAAAAAAATTGAGAAGATCGATTTGAAATTTTAACTTTTTCTACATAACATTTCCTTTCGATTTCGATTCGAATTTTAACTAAAAAAAGCAGCATAATCGTTACATCCTCATTAAAATAAGCAGATTTAATTATTACGTAATTCTATTGGCTTCGATAATTCAAGCGAGTAGTTTGAATTATGAAAGAAAACTGTATCCCGACTTTCAAAATAACCTATCTTTTACCTTTTTTAGGTGGCATTAATGGCAGTAAACGTCCTTGGAGACGAAGTGGAAGATGAGAATAAAAGCAATGCCACCGCCAAGGCTGAAGTCAGTTTCTCCCCGTACGATGACCTAGCGTTTATCATGTATGTGGACAATGAGATCGCTGACCTGGTGAGGAATTTGGATGAGAAGAAGAGGGTGGCTGTTGCTGGTAAATATTAATTTTTTAATATAAATTGTCTATAGTCCAGAGGCTCCCAAACTGTGTGTCCCGACACCCTGGTGCGTCGGCAGAAGTATACGGGGCATCGTGAGAATTTTATTTCTTACCCTCCCCCCCATTTACGTGTCCCGATCATCTGTCCCCTTAATCCTATTTGAAACTATAACTCACCTCCCGCAGACACTAGGGCGTCTAAACATATAACTGAACTCGTAAGTGCATCGCGGATTGAAACAGATTGGGAATCCCTGCTATAGTCTATACTGTTGTTATTTTATTGTATACTAGCATTCGCGCGGCTTCGCTCCCATAGCATCATACTGTTATATATAATATAGTCTATGTTACTCGTGGATAATGTTTCGAACGGTGAAAGAATTTTTAAAATCACTCCAGTAGTTTTTGAGCCTATTCATTACAACCAAACAAACAAAGTTTTCCTCTTTATAATATTAGTATAGACTAATCGACCTTTCAACACAATAGCTTACGAAAGTAAGCAGAACCGTTAGTACAAAAAGTAGAAAAGTTTATTTAGACACAAAATAATTCCTTACAAGTTATATTGTTCCACTAACTTCCGAAACAAACTCAACTCTTGCCCTTCCTTTCCAGAAGAACGTTTCGAATACGCCCGTCGCCTCAAGTCAGCAGGATCCGCGTTAGCTGCAGCAGGCATCAGGATCGGCAGGTGGAGACTGCGGAAGAGGACAGCTGCCGCGAGGGATGACTTCGAGCTGGCGAGGAGGATGAGGGACAGGATCGCGGATGCGTTGATGGGGGTGAAGGAAGACCCGGAGCTGTTGCGATTGTTTGAGGAGGATGGGGTAAGCTAGTTCAGTTGAATTTATTTTTATGTTCTTGTATATAGGTTAGAAAAACTTTGTTCTCTGTTTGAGTTGTTGAGTGTGTCATAGTGGTGATAAGAACCAGAACAAAAAAAAATCATACGATTTTCAGGAGGTTGATAGACTAAGGATTTAATTTAACGTTCCCTTCTGTTTTAGAATTTAATTTAAATAAATATTCTGGGACATTTAACACTACGACATCTAATACCAATCTAAGCTAGATAACTGATAGACATACTTAAACGTACTTCTTTTTTGTAAATATATACATACTATAGATAGATAAACACCAAGACAGTAGAAAACTGTAATGTTCATCACATCACAATTTTCTACTCGTGGGGATCGGATCAGCGCCATATATAATAGACTATTGCCACTTGCACTGCGCCAATCGGGGACGTCAAAATATACATTTAAAATACTGACATGCAATAAGTACAAATTAAAATTCTGTGCACTAATGAACAAAACATTATATACCTCATATCTTATATCTTATTTGACATGCATATTTTTAAATGTAATTTCAGCCGGACCCTCGCAACGACTCTTCCATGCCCCAAGCATACGACTTCTCCCACCACCTGTCTCCCTCAGTAGCAGCGGGCACCATGAGCCTGGACATCCCCTCCCCCGTGCCCCCCATAGAACACGACACCGACCACACGCAGATCAATGGAGACGAGGAACCGCATATATCTGCTGTAAGTTCTGGAAAATAACTTAACGAAGGCTTTTTTAAAGTGTATTGCTCGAATTTCGATCCGTTCTAGATTTTATTGTAAGAGAGGAATGTTGAATGATGTTTCGCTTTAGGAGGACTTAAATGAATAAGAGTAATGGACTAATTAATGAATTGCCTGTACTTAAGATATAAATATTGGAAGACTAATAAGTAATAAATGTTGAACTATCTATGCCTAGCAGTTTCACTCGCGTATATTTCCCATTCGCGTGGGATTTCCGGAATAAACGATCGTATGCCCTTTCTCGGGTTTTAATCCATGTCGGAGCAAAATTTCAAGAAAATCGGTTCGGTGGTTTAGGCGTTCAGAAAAGACAGACACATAGACAGATGGACTGGATTACTTTGGCATTAATTATATAAGTAAGGTTTATGAAAAACCACTGCTTTCGCTCTTACCACCCTTTCAACTGCTACAACCACATATAAATTAATTTTATTTTTAGTCACCCGTCCAAATCCTTCAAGAAGACTTGCAGCCAGAGCCACAAATTCCACAGGCAACGCAAGAAGAAGAAGAGAAAGTAGAAGTCCAGAAGAAAGAAGAAGAAGAATTGAGGAAAGAGACTGATAGTCCTCGAAGGAGTATCACACCAAACGCTGCTAATGGTTAACTTTTATATTAATAAGTTTGTAAATTGAAATATTTATTTTCATCTATTATTTATATTTATGTTCATAACTAACCACAAAAATGTATATCTTAATCCCAGTTGGATTAAGAGTAACGTGGGGCAAGGGGTTGAAATACATGTGTCACCACCCCATTTCTAGTCGCAGGTGTCTGAGACGCGACAGAGGGTAACTCCCCCCAACAGAAGATCGGCGTGCAGCCTTATTGCACTGTGTTTCGAACGGTGTACCGGTGCCCGGATTCTGTATTCCCATCCTCTCCTCTCCCAATTTCCCATAATTGATCCTCTCCCTATCCCCTCCTTTAACTTCAATCCGGCAAGGCATCTACGACAGTGTGCTGTTATGGATGTTCATGGGCTACGGTCAGTCACTTTACATCGCGTGAACCGAAAACAGGGCTTGTCCGCTGTTACATAAAAATATCTTTTAAAATTTTTGAAATTATTTATAATCAATTTGTAATTTACAGGTTCCTTGGTACGCAGAAGAAATAAAAGCGCTGGTCCTAGATCTACATTTGAAGCTTACGAAGAGAGATTGCTACCAGCTCTTAGGCAGTAAGTTGTTATTTTAGTTTATTATATAGTGTAATCACAGATTAGAGAGTAAAAGGCAGATGAAGTGCGCCGAAGACTCGAGTGAAGCCGAAAAGTAAATACAAAATTCAAAAGCAAATACAAAAGCGTTTGTCTAGTTTGACATAAGATGACACAAGGGCTTGCGATACTATATAAACTATCCTATGACATGCCTATTATATTATTTGTATCCTGGGGTTTTAAGGAATATCTGTACAAAATTTCATCCAAATCGGACCTGTAGTTTCGGTGCCTGTTCGATACAAACAAACAAACAAATATTTCCTCTTTATAATATTACTATAGATTAAGTATGGAACAGCTAATTTACCATATAACTTTTATTTCTTCTAATTCTTTCAGTTCTCACACAAACGAGTATCTTCGAGAGGCGCGGGAGGAGGAAGGGAGCGCGGGAGGCAGCGCGTCCTCCCACCCGCGCGCCGTGCACAAGCTCAACGAGAGGGAGAGGAAACAGGCTGCACTGCCGATACTCATATTTGGGTACCCTCTTGTAAGTAAATATTGCTTGGAAGGCTAGTGATCACTGTGTAACGGTCGCCTTTTTTATATACTTCTCTTTTGTGTGAAACCATCTTTTTATTTTTGTATAATGCATTAAGGAGTTAGTAAATAAATAACCACGTTTCCAACCGACACCTTCCAAAAGACGAAAAATTGATGTTAATTGTTTGGCTGTATGTTGTCGTAGTATTCAAAGTGGAAAATACAAGAAATCTGTTCTTATTAGTGTCATAATTTTCATGCATTTAACGACGATTTTTTTTTGGTTTTATAGACGATACCTGATGCATAGATGCAAAAAGCCATCGAACCAAAATTATTGCATAGAATATATTAGCCCTGGTAATTTTAAGTGATTTACAAAATACCTTTTTTTTTCTACCGTACATTAACATTTCCATTCAAATCTAAAACAATGGCAATTTAACGAAAAAATTATTTAAAAATCGATCAGTCTAGCAATGTGATGCTATCTACATTCGATATTTTTTTACAGGTAGAAAAGTTCTTCTCAAAGAACTACCTAGACAAAGAAGAGGGCTTAGCTCGTCTCCGCGCTGAGCTGACGTCACCATCCAACGGCAGCACCAAGACCTCCCCCAACAAGACCGCCAGGGCAGCCGCCACGTTGCTGCAGAGGGCGCTGAGGGATAAAGTCTTCTCTGTTTATAGTCAAGCGAATGAGGTGGTCAGGGTGTTGTTCAAGGAGTTTGTTCCAGACCGGTGCGTTTCTTTTGCGTTATAACTGACAAAATTTATATTTTATCAGTTTTTATCAACAGTAACAGTACTACAGAGGGTAATTCTGCTGCATAACATCTTCATTTCATTTCATTTATTTATTTGCTTGAACATGAGTACTAAGGTGGCAAACAATAATAAGAGTAACATACATGTTCTGCCCGATAGAGGGCGTGCAAAATTATTATTAGTATACATTTGATGAAGGAAATACAATACAATATACACAGTCATTACAATTTTTTAGTTCAATTATACATTGTTATTCATACATTAAGATTCAGCAGTAAAAGAGTGGGTACTGAGAGTTGCACGATTGGGCCAAGCACGCACTGGTGAAATTACCACCCCCAAGCAGAAGATCGGCGTCAAGTGGTATTGCACTGTGTTCGACAAACTAATCTACACTAATATAATAAAGGGGAGACGTTTGATTTTTTTGTTTGCTTGCTTGTTCCCAAACTACTAGACCGATTTGAACGATTCTTTTACCATCCTACATTCCCTGATGAACATAGGCTATATAACATTACGCTATGAGAGCGAGTGCGCGAAACATAATAATTAATAAAAATTTTTGCCAAAAAATAGAACCGACTTCCTCGCTCCTCCTTTATCTATTTACAGTTTAACAAGATTTTATACCGACTTTGTGTAGATTTAAAAAAAATACGGTCGAATTGATAACCTCCTCCTTTTTTTTGAAAGTTGGTTAAAAATGTTTCTTCACAGGGTATGTGCAGCCGAAGTGGGGCGCTGCTTGGAAAAAATCTTGCCAGAGTTGCTAAGGGCTTGTGGAGACCCCGCCCCGAGGGTGCACTCCACAGCTCAACATACTGTGCTTACTGTCGCTGACTGCCCGCCTGTTAGGTAAGCCTTACTTGCTCTGAACACCAACTTATACACTATATCAGAGGTTCCCAAAGTGTGTGTCGCAGGAAGTATAGAGGACATCAGTGCTGTTCCTCCCTCCCCGTTGATGCGTTACAATACAATACAAACACTTTATTTAGCACCACATAAAAAAAGATACAAATTATAATTTATTCTATACAGATAGAGGTCTAAAAAGGCGGCCTTATCGCTGCGAGCGATCTCTGCCAGGCAACCTTTGGCTAGGACTTTAATTATACATAAAAAGAGCGTTAAGAGGTTAAAAAAAAATACACAACACATATTATAATATATACATTAGATACAAACAATACTTAATAAATACTAATAGCTCGAGTAAATAATATAGTACTTAGATATATAAATTCCTATTAATCTGTCCCCTTTATCCTATTTGACACTAGGGCATCTATACATAAAAGTCTTTGGTGCACTCCATCTGTCTTTTCATTCTCTAATCTGTGCTCAAAATGAAATCTTCTATTCATAATGACAGGAGCCTGCACTTCATACCGCAGCAGCTGGTGCGTCCTGTAGCAGCGTCCATGCACCCGAGACTGGCGCTCTCCCGCCTGCAAATGCTGGAACAACTGATATTGAGCCATGGCATCTCTACTGATAAGAACAGGTATCATTAATCAATCTTTATAAATTTCCGTTCGTCAAACTCGAGAACGGCTGAACATATTTGACTAACTTTAGTCTTGAAATGATCGTGGAAGTCCGGGGAAGGTTTAAACGGTGAGAAAATATGAAGAAATTGTGTAAAACACAAATATATTTTTCTATACTAATAGTTCGTGTGTGTCACGTTCAAAAATGGTAGTATGAAGTTCGCCGGGTCAGCTAGTAAATAATATTTTATACTATTGCAGAAGTAGAGTGTGAGAGAGTGTACGCAAGTGTGTGTGTAAGTTAATAATAATAACTATCAGTAAATAAATAGCTGACGATTGGCGCAGTGGATGTCGCAATGGTCTATGGTGCCGAAGGGTGTGGGTTTGATTCCCACGAGTAGTAAATTATTTTGATTTTCTACTATCTGGGTGTTTGTCTATCTATGTATTTACAAAAAAAGTATCTGTAAGTATGTCTTTCAGTTATCTAGTTTCCATAGTACAAGCTTTGCTTAGTTTGGGACTGGATGACGTAGTGTTAAATATCCCAGAATATTAAAATTTATTTTAATAAAAAGTTCTTTAAATAGTATGCCATTTTTAATAAAAAAATAAAAACATGATTTTAAGACATGTTATTTCTTATGCAATCGGCTTCATTACATACATCGGCGGCAAATTATATTTTATCCAGTCAATGCAAATATTATGTATCTTTTACTACAAGTTACATATTTACGAATAGCAAATTATAATTTGCGTAAAAAACGTCGCTTTTTGTGCATTATAAAATTGACCTCGCTAAAAATTGATCGTAAAAATAATATAAATTGCGCTGGCCTACAGTATTAAAGCCAATAAATAAGAAACCTTGTAATTATTGAGTTGTAAAATAAATGTACTATGTGCCTTCAAATAAACACGGTTAGCGTTACTTAATATGACGCTACTCATATTTTGTAGCCGTAAGCATTTTTGCACCCAGTGTCAATCTTTGCAACAGTTTGCTTTTTGACGTCTTGAAATAAACTTATTAATCGTTTGCACATCCTTTTACACAGTTTTTTACCGTTTTAAATTCAGAAGTGAAATAAGGTTTTATTTTTTTGAATGCAGTTACGAAATATAGTTGGTAATTAGATAGTTCTCGATGTGATTATCTGTGGAATTTGACAGATTATATTTGCAAACATTGCTGACAAACAACAATACAGCCACGTTTTAAGAGGTTCAAATAACTTCAAGAACTTTTTTTATACTTACCATGGAGCCATATCTTAACCAGAACGAAATTCACGATAACAAAAGAAATATAAAGAAGGAAAGTTTAAAGAAAAATACGGAAGATTGTTTCATTATGAAAACATTGCCAGTGCATATACCACCTATAGAAATTCCTGTATTCACAGGGAATTATCTAGAATGGCTGTCTTTCAAGGAGACGTTTGACGACGTAATACATAACAATACAACACTCTCTGACAAGGCAAAGATGCTGTATTTAAAGTCATATGTTCGCGGAGAAGCAGCAAGATTGATAAACAATATTCTTATCTCTTCAAAGAATTACTTCTTCTGTCGGGAGATACTTGAAAAACGTTTTTATAACAAACAGTTTATTTTTAACCATCATATGAATAATTTGATGAATTTACCAGTTATACGACAGCAAAACTATAAGCAAATAAAGAAAATGCATGACGTCACTGTTCAGTTCGTAAATGGCATAAAAAAATTAGGTATAGATGTAAGTACGTGGGACCCCATACTTGTATGTATATTATCTAAGAAGTTAGATCAGAAAAGCTATAGGAAATATATGGAGTCAGTGAAAAACCCGAGGGATATACCAGGTTTGAAGGAATTTGTCGAGTTTTTGGAGAAAACGTGTTTATTTCTAGAAACAACCAGACTAATGTGCTCATATCGACGACAAAATAATAATAGTTATAGGCCTTCATAACTTGCTAAGATTTAACACATCTCTGGTAGATGTAAATTTGTTGCAATGTTATATGTTTTTTTACTTATATCAAGCAATTTTTTGGGGTAAGCATTGTTAAGAATTAATAAAATACTTTTCATAAATTTTAACAAATTTTATTTATACCTTTTTCATTCCCTTTCCTTGTCTGAATTCCCTGAATTTTTGTTTTTTTTTTTATATTCAGCAAGGCAATACATCTATTGACTGTTTACTATTGAATATAAAAAAATGCAACTAAAATTGGATATAAGTACTAGGCGATATATAAATTAAGAACATTTTTTACCTATTTCCTTTAATCTACAATCAACAATAGTACATCATTAGACCTGCTCATATTTACTACTGTTTAAATGTAGTAAGTAAATCATTTACTAAAAATACTATAGTAATAATACAGTGAACAATAAACTAACATTACATGACGAACATTTTATTAAACCCACTTCCCCCCTCTAACTAAAAATCTGGTCTCTTTCATATACTTTGTACACTTCATTAAATGCGTTATTTCCAGCGGTTTAACAGTCCGACGTCTAGCAGAATGCGGTGCGGCAGGTGCCCAACACGCAGCTGGATCTGTTCGCGCAGCTGCTGAGAGGATCCTGCTGGCCGCGTACGCCAGATCCCCGAGGGTTGTGCGAGCTCAACTGCCTCCAGACGACGCGGTGACGAGACGAAACCTGATATATCGACATCTGTTCCAGCAGTTCGACAGGATTGATATGCAGGTGAACTGGTTTTATACTAAAATATTTAATAAGGTTCCTAAACCCATTCGTGAAAAACCGCTTAACTCAATGAGAAATCTGTTAAAAAAATGGCTAATTCAAGGATGTTTTCATGACTTAAATGAATTTTTTGATCACAAGGATAAATGATAATTATAAGACACAGTTGAGAACCTCTATTAATTGTATAACATTTTGACATAATTCCATGACAATATTGTAAAACTAATTTTATAAATTTGCATGCTACTCGTAAGCAAAACATGTGGACTATAAATGTATTTAAGAACCTGTAAACACCATGTTTTCTGCAAATAAATATATATATTATTATTATTATTATTATACAACATCCTAGAGTAGTGGGGGTCCAGCTTCCTCCAAACGTCGCGGTTACTAGGAGAAACCTGATCTATAGGTTTCTGTTGTAACAGTTCGATAGGATAAATATACAGGTAATGTTTTAGTCTAAGTTGACTATGGCTTCAACTTAACTGCCTTCATAGATTTGTACATTAAACACTTCACTAGTTCCACATCCGTTTATTTTCTACACTATATGAAAAATAAACGAATGTAGAACTAGTGAAATGTTTAATGTACAAATCAATCAAGATGCAGTTCCATCAAGAGGTAACAATACAAAATATAAATTAAACTGCCTTCATCATCATTATCATCATCAATATCAACCTATCTTCGAACTGCCTTCAGCGAAAACGAATCTACTAAAAATGATGCGAGTTTCTGTTAAATTTGCTATGACTCCATTAGTCATTTAAAGTTTCAGTGTTAATGACCCGAGTCTGTCAAATATCGATAAGTACATCATTTCCGCTGAGTATAATAAATTATATTTATTATGTCTATACCCATACAAAAAAAATATTAGTGAAAACCACTTCATCATATTGGGAAATCTTTTAGCATACTTTCACCTCCTTTTTTTTCCAGAAAATGTTAAACCAAGCACGAACAGAAGAGCAGATTTTGAACGGCACAGATCAGTCCGTGGATTCCACCCTCGAAGCCAGTACCTCTCAGTCCACCCGCAGCGGAACCACTGTCAGCGGTATCACCACATCTCTGGGAATGACCTCATCTACTGGCATGACGTCATCTATTGACGCTACATCATCATACACTTTAAAATCCAGTGCCAGTAGTGCGACTCTAGCGCCATCTAGTTTGAGCGGCAGTTTTACCACTTCTAGAACGAAGAGCAGTTTGAAGAAAACGCCGACTAAGAAGTATGCGCCAAGTAGAACTCCAAAAGATACGAATTATCCCGGGTACAATAAGTTGAGGTTGGATAGCGCTGTGAGTCCGAAGCATTCACCACGACCTTCTAATGCAGGGAATGAAAAGGTAAACGAAAATAATATGTTATTAAATTTAATAGGCAATAAGTACACAGAAGTACTATCTCATTTAGAACCATCAAGTTAGCAAGAAATAAGGTATTGAGGTAGCTTAAGTATTAGCGTTGTTATAATTAAATGGAAAATATATTAGGCCGGTCTCACACATGCTGAATGTCTGTCTGAATTCAGGATCTGATTTCAGACCCTTACAGGTCGATCTAAGAAATTCAGAATCTGAAAAAAATCAGGATATGTGTGGAGCAAGCCGATATTGTATGGTATACCGGCCTTTCTAAATTAAGAATCTTTATTCAGATCCTGAAAATTCAGCATGTGTGTAGCCGGCTAAGTCTTGCACGATATTAAAAATTGTGACTAGAAAAAATTTTTAATTTACACAATATTTTCTAAAACTTTATTGCCACATATCTATTTCCTTCCAGGTACATTTCCAAGAAAACCAAACCGACGAAGTTGTCTACCGTCGATCAAATAGAAACTTCGAGAATCGTCATTCAATGATACATTACGACCACGACCCATCGAAACCCAACCTTAAAGAACGTCCAGCTACTGTTTACGAACCGCTACATTTAGAATACAGGGACTCACCAACTTTAGGTTCCCCAAAAACCTCGAAAAACGAACTCAGAAGCTTAGATTCGTTACCCATGGACTCACCTCAACTTTCGAGAATGGACTTACGTGATTCTGATAGAAGTCTAGATTCTCCAAAGCTAAGAGCTGATTATTTTAGAGATACCGGTCTTGAGTCGCCGAAGTTGGTAGCTGGGGTTAGAAATTTGCACTTGGATGAGCATAGTCAAATGGATGAAAGTGGATATTATAGCCCAGGTACTATCAACTAAACATTTTATAACACACTATAAAAATATTTAAAGTTGCTTAGGATTATCGATACAATAAAAATATTTTACTGATAGGTAGAAGACAACAAGCAATGAACGAGGCACATTTCGATGGATATGAAGCGGTTGGTGCAGAAGCAAGCACTGAGACAACACCAGAACCTGTTTGCAAGTGAGTACCAATATTTTTTTCCATATTGAAATATAATAAAGACCATAATTCCCAGACCGTTTCTGTAAATTTACTATATTTTAAAAAACAGTAATTGCTATGCTATAATTATTGGTCCTAAAACAATGGTATTAATTTTTTTTTCAGTGAATTTTGTACGTATGTACAAAAATCAACGTTCAAAATTATGTATTCCACACGTGCAAAAACCTATAAGTGACATAAAATACTAATTGACATTAAGAACATTAACGTCTAACATATAAAAATAGTCACAAAAATGTTGTCCATCGTGCATTCAAAAATTTTAAATGTAAATAAAACTTTACAGTACGTCTTGCACATGGTGCGGCCGACGCGTCCGCACAGCTGCGCTGGAGACGCACTACTGGCGCCGCTGCGTGGTGCTCGCGCGCTGCCCGCATTGCCATCTAGCGTTGGAAGCGCGCGCCTTGCATACGCACCTACTAGGTACTAGGATGTTATCCACGTTAGCTACTACCCTCACAAAATAGATACAGTAGTTGCACTTTACAAAGTACGCTCGACCAACGCACACATAGACACCGTTCACTGACATGGTATTTTGAACTACATCGAAACAATTTATATTTTGTATTGTTACCTCTTGATGGAACTGCATTTTGATTTGTACATTAAATATATTTTCTAGATATAGTGTAGAAAATATACGAATGTGGAACTAGTGAAGTGTTTTTTTTAATTTTTAATGTACAAATCAACATCGAAACATGGCAAACCCATGCGTCATGTATAGATAGTGCCGTCCACGACAACGCACCCCAGCAATTTTTGAATTTAGAAATTTGGAATATGATTGCAATACTTTCTCCTGATTAGTCTATTTATTTTCGTGTGCGTGTGCACACAAGGGTAATGAGTGTCTACCTATAAAATTTCACACAATATAAAGACGTCATACATATACTGTCAACGATTCAGAAGAATAGTGGGGCGCGTTACGTGGATGAATTTATCTATATTGATTAAACGCGCTTCCTAGGGCGTTTGATCTCTATACCACGCCGCAGTCGCGCTGGAGACAGTATTGTCGGCATATACAGCATACACAGCATATATAGCATGTATTGCACTGCTTTAAGCCAACTTTCTTCGGACCGGTGGTAACTTTTGCGGAGCTCATCTCTCACAATTATTATATACAATATGCAAAGCCATCGAAAAGATCGGAACATTTTTAAATATAGCTTGTTTTAATAAAGTTGTTTCTAATATCAATTTATGTAATTCCAGAGGAGTGTTCACTCAGCGAAGGGCTGTGGAAAGCGTGCCAAAAATGCGGAGCTGCATTACGAACTGATGAAAGTGATTTTCACGCAAACTGCATACGTAAGTTTGCCACTGTATTCCCTTATTAACGTTGTATTAACTTCTTGTACCCATGGATAGTTTACTACAGACGTATATCGTTCGGTTCCGAAGTGTTAGCCTAACTTTATCGTGGTAGACCTACTAGGAAAGTTTACGTGTTGTTCAGTAGAACTACAATGTGGTTCTACGAAAAGATATTTCGCGAAATTTCCATAAAATAAGGTTTTCTTGCAAAACGAAATCACACATTTTATGCCAGTCATCATCAACTTCACTAATCGTAGGTAATTTTTATTATTTGTTTTATGAATCACTATTTCTAATAGCCTAATAAGTTTTTCTTTTACAGCGTTAGGTATGGACGAATGGAAGTGCCCATACTGTTTCACAAACGTGCTGGCACGGGACCTTCCTTGGCAGAGACACCTCATGCAATGTCCTAGGAACCCGAGACTATCACAGTCGTCTTAAAACTAAAAAATAATATTAGCTTTGCACGCAAGATCAATAGATAACGCAAGTGTTATATAATAATTTTACTTCTTTGCGAAGCGAAAAGAATCAGTTTCATTTTGTAAAATAATATTCAAAAAGTGATATAGTTGGTTAAATCTGACTAATACTTTTACGTTTCATATAACCCAAATTATATATTTTTAAAAGCACTAAGAAATAACCTCCGTGTCAATTTCCTAACCGTCTTAAATTTTTTTTAAGTCCGTATTTCTACCGTCCACGAATTATTCCGTCACGCACAATGCTCAGTTTGCTTGTTTTAAATTTAACTATAATTAAGCTTGTAATTAATTTATTTTAACACTATTTAAATTATTGTAATTTGAGTAGTTATTTTTTTAATGATGTGCCATATTGATATTGGTAAGTGACAGGCGACATCGCTCGCTTTATTTATAATCTGTAACAATGACCATAGATGTGCACTCCCCGTCCCTAAACAAGTAACTCTATAATCTTTTAAAAATATTTTTATTATAATCAGTCGACATAACTATTAACATAATTAACTGTTTGTAAAAATAATAATGCTCCTAAACGTTATTTATTTGTTTTATTATTTTGTTATTATTGTATGTTATTATTATAAAATTATTATATTTACATTGCTTAACCTTGTCATGACATAAAAAAAGTTTAAATAAGGACGATAAATAAATGAATAGTGGTTAGGACTTAGGTTATTAGAAAATTTTCTAGTATTTAACTCGTAGGGTAAATTAAGTAAAATAGAATATTCTATACCACATCACCCCTGTGATACTGGGTCGCGATCATTGAAACAGAATCCACGATTAACATTTATTTCAAGAAACTACCGACTAACATTATGATGGGTCGCTAGTTTTTATATAAAGGCATATAAAAACTAGCGACCCGCCCCGGTGCAATGCTGATATACTATCGCGGAGTTTTCTGTAGACCTTTTCATTGTGTACAATACTTAGAACATTATTTTGATAAATCTCGTAGGATTCAGCCTGCGTTTGCAATGTAAGCGGAAAAAATGTAATTATTTGCGACATCACATTAGAAACCTCAAAAATAACAGTATTTGTCCACTATTTAATGGATGATATTATACATAAAAACCTTCCTCATGAGTTACTCTATCTATTAAAAAAACCGCATCAAAATCCGTTGCGTAGTTTTAAAGATTTGAGCGTTCATAGGGACATACAACATGACACATGACAGAAAAAGCGACTTTGTTTTATACTATGTAGTGATAGTGTCTAGAAGTACTCAAAATTGTTGCCACTTGGCTTTGTAGATTACTTTTTTATTTTGTTTATTCTTTGAAAGACATTTTAAAACCAAATAAAATTCTATAACAATAATAAAATAGTAAACAGTGATGGAGTTTTTTTTGTGATATCCATAATAAATAGAAATCATATTTAAAAATGTTAGTGGCGGATCTTGTAATAAATGTTTTCGCGTGGCAAGGATGCAATATGAAAATGAAAAAAATAAGCAGATGGATTAGATTGTTAGTTGTTAGTTACCTAAATTTAGTAAAGTTAACGTATTATTAAACCATTTGAATTTACACCAACCACAGAGTATTAACAGATGCAAAATTCCGTACCAAAGACAAAAGTCCATAAAAATTGTAAAGTATTTAAACGATGCCAATTCTTGCCATAGAATTAATTAGATTTGAAATTTTGGTAGATATAGGTAGGTATAATATTAAATTGTATGAAATAAATTCATTAAAAGAAAAGTGCAATACGTCAGATTTATTTTTCGGATACATTAAACAATCAAGATTTTTGGCATTTCTTGGAGTAGGATACTATGTTTATTCCCTACATAATATAAGGCATTATGATTTTTCTCAACTTTAGTTCTCTATAGTTCTTCTAAAGCCTACCATCATTTTCCGTTTTTTATGATCTCCTTTTTATCTATTAACAAATACAACATATAAATTGTAACTCTTTTGCTGGTGCATGTAACGGCTTAGATTTTTATTTATTTTCTAATTTGATATAATGTATAGTTAGTTATGGGTAGATGCAATATATTTCTTCAGAATTCAGGGTAATTAGTACAAGTAGTTAGCAAGTAGTTAGTAGCAAAATATATCGCTTAATTGGATAGAATATTGGAATAACCTTTGGGTTTGGGAAGTTATTTAGTGTACACCTTTATAATTTTACAATGTTCGAAGCTCTCCCTCACTCACACTAATCGCTTATCATCTGTCTTTACCCTTGTTACATTATTTAGTACTTTTTGTTTATGGTTTCTCACAAAAACAAAACAGATAATTTTTCTTTGTATATTTGTATGATTTTGGGATTATGCTACCAGCAGGTTTAATATGCGATATACCAGGATGTATTTAAAATAATACATTTTATAATTAATTGTTGCTTTTGTAGTTTTTATGCTGTAAAATTGCTTGAATTATTTGGAAATTATTTAAAATTGTTGGTAAACCAATATTGAAAGACCCTACAAGGAATATGTAATATGGTAGCTGATAGGAATTCTTATATTTATGTATAAGGTTTTAAAACGCCAGTCGTTTGTGAATATGAACGTAAAATTTGAGTACGAAGAATTTTAATTCGTTCTGATTTCTGTCAGTTAATTTAAAATCATTCATGACAAGGTTATGTAATGTAATTGCATTATGATCATAATTAAGAATTTTCTTTGTTGTCTTTAATATTTTTTTTAACGTATTACTTTTCCTGTTTATAAACAACAGGTCGGATTTAAAGCTGTTTATTTCTCCTTATTCATTTTATAACAACATACGAGTAATAAAAATGTCCTTCCACCATAAAAGACCCATTAGTTGCGATTTTAAAGACATTACCACTAAATACGTCGTTATTCTATCTGTCTCTAAGCTATTTTAAGGTTTTCCATTTCGTTCCTATCTTACTCCATTTGAACTGACGCATAATCCTTTGTATTTAATAACTTATACGTTATTTATAATGTGTGTATAAGCCACAAAGTAATTCCTAGCCTGCACAACACGATTAGTTATGTTTCCTACTTTGTGTAATGCACGAATTAGTTGTAAAGTTGAAATGCGAATTTATTCTTGTATGGTATACTTCTTTGATGCTGTGTACACACCGAACCGGACAAATGTCACTTTGACATTAGGACGCGCGAAATAAAACAATAAAATATTATCTATGGAAATAGGATAATGGAAGAATTATAAAATATATTCCCAATCTTAGATATTTTGAATACTATTGAATCTAATTTTATATGTTTTATTTAAAGATTTAGCCAAATTTGTTTATTTTATGAGGAAACTCCTCATATACCGTAATCGATACTTTACCTCTTTATAGGGTTTATTAACTGGAGAAATTTGCAATTTAAAATTAACACAGTGACTAAAATTAATTATAAATCAACACACTATTTAATTTAATTTCATTAAAATAAATAGTGTATAGGTAATAGCGTTTGGTTTGGTGTGTACTCAGCAATACGTTGGGCTGGCTCAATTGTGGAAAAATATTTAAGTATTTTCTTGTATTATTACGCGAGTGTACATCTTTAAATGATATACTTTTAAATAACCAATAAAACTCTGTAAAATTGAAAAGTACCTTATTTAAGGAAAATATAATATTTTAGACTTAGGACTTTATTTAAATTGGACTATAAAATGGACTGATAGCAATGGATCGAAATTTAGGATGATTTTGTATTTTATTATTTGAATACCAATCTAAAAATGTGGATATGCCACTAGTTTAATAGGATGGACGTGCTTTTTTATTTAATTATTATTCTTATAGTGTGAAGTTACTTTGACCAATTTCAGCCTTAGACTGTCGATAGCAAACAAAATAGAAGAATTGATTTTGAAGGAAGTTTTCTCTATTTGGTTAAAATATAACAGAAACGTATATGATGTCAATTTGAAAGCTTATTTATGAAATAATCCCGGATTATGTCACAGTATACTTAAAAAACAGTATACTTAAAAAAATATTTCATTTTAAACAATCTTCGAAGAAGACATAAGTTATTAACCAATAGAATTTTATTAATTTTCAAAATAATATGAGTTTATTGTGCTTAATGGAACTTTAGACGCTAATGAAACCAAAATGTTATCGTATAATTATTTTAAGCAGAGCATATTTAACATACTGCTAATAATTGTGTATACTGTGGCATACTATTTTACAAACACGCCTTTGTACATACACTCTGTGTAAAGAAGTGGGTTTTCCGCTTTTGTTTGAACCAAACCATATTGTAGTCGTTAATTTGGTGTAAACTTTGTTATCGCTGTAAAGCGAGTGGAAACAAATAAACGTTTTTAATTTGATTTGCGTTTTATTTATTAAAAAAAAATACTAGCTTTTGCCCGCCACTTCACTCGCTCTTATATTATATAGACCAATAAAATTAATAGATTATCTGTGTACAAAATGTCATCAAATCCGTCCAGTATCTTCGGCGTATGTAACTTCTAATTCCGTGAAAATTCCAGGATAAGTAGCAGCCTATGTGTTATTCTGGATTCATGTATGAACACCAAGTTTCATCACAATCGGTTCAGTAGTTTTTGAGTAAGAGTAACAAACACAAATACATACATCCTCATAAACCTTCACATTTATAATATTAGCAGCATTAGTAGGAAGTAATTCAAATAAATTTTTGATTTCCGTCTAATTTTTTGCGATACATTGAGAAATAATCATCTGTTATCTAAAAAATCTACTGCTGCATTACAAGTCTTGTTAAAACAGCCATATAAAACCTTCAAATTCAAGAATAAAAATACATCATCATAAAATAACAAATATAATTATATATGTCATACAAAATTGATCCTTATTTGCTATCTTCACATCCTTTATCTTCGTTACTCTCGGTAACTCCATTAGGTTCACTTTCGCTTGTACCCGCATTTTCCGTCATTTCTGAATCAACTTGAGAATTTTCTGCCGTTCCATCTTCTGTAACTTCTGGCGCCTTCTTGAATTTATTTTGGTCTGGAAAAACATTGCATAAACAAATAAATTTTAATTACTAATGTGTACAAAAAAATGCAAGTAAAAAAATATTTATTTATTATCAGATCAGATAATAATCAATATATTATTGTACTATTTTATTATTATATCTTTGAAAATACCCAATTAAATATTATTTTCACAGAAGTCTTCAGACCTGAACCATCACATTTTTTATCCTTACACAAATTATCAAATCTGGCACTAGAAACTTACAATACTTACTATTATGAACTTAATAATACTAAATAAGAAATATAATACAAATACCATTCAATCAGCACCCAATAGTACTCCTATTAGGAGGATATGTTCTGAGCAATGGAGCCAGGCAACTACTAATTTTTTCGGGGTTTAAGCCAGTTCGAGCTTCTGCTAAACTGCGAACTAAATTAAACTCCCCCCC
>LQNK01002628.1:4131-21956 GCA_001586405.1 Phoebis sennae | reverse complement strand
CATCCTTCCTGCACAGTTTAGGACCCCTGCTCTAATCTGTGAATAAAGTATTATAAAAAAACTCACCTAAATGCACAAGTCATGTTCTTATTGTCACACCTCACAAACGTCTTTACGCCCGTGTTTATAATCTTAATATTGGAGTCGTTCCTTTTCACTACATCCTTCACTGTAGGAGACACTAGGTATATGTTCTTTTTTTTACCTACGTGGCATCTGAAATATTAAACTTTCAGTAGGAAATACAATTGTACTGAAAAACATTTGAAATTATTATTAATAAGTAGCTGATCTACGCGGCTTCGCTCCCGTAGCATAATTATATAATATAGCCTATAAAATATAGCCAATGTTACTCGTGGATAATGTAGCTTTCGAATGGTGAAAGAATTTTTAAAATGGGACACGTAGTTTTTGAGCCTATCTATTACAACCGAACAAACAAAGTTTTCCTCTTTATGATATTAGTGTGAATGTGTATCAGGCAATATTTTTAAAGTAATTTCTTTATTGAATATCATGAGAACCACACATACAAAATTTAACCCTTTATCAGTATTTTTTTAAAAACATGACCTATTTTTAAGATTAAACATATTTTACCCCCATATACTGAAAAATTATAAATAAAAAAATAGAATTTTCTTTCCTTCCCCTACGTGTCTTGCAAGCTTGGAACGAACTGCCGCAATCAGTGATAAGTCCTCACTCAATGAACTCTTTTAAAAATAGACTCGACGAACATTTTAAAAACAATGCACTGATATACTATAGTGATATACACGTATCAGCTTGATAGCTGCCGGTGTATTAATAATAAATAAATAAAAATAAAATTTAGCTATTAAAAACTCACCTAGTCAACAAGCAACTTGCATCAAAATCATTCAAATCATAATACTCCTTTATCGAGGGGAACACATCCTCCCCCTCCCCAGAGAAGAACACAAACGGATCTTCTTTATACCCCCCCAATCTTCTCTTCTTTTTAGGCGGTTCCTTCTTCTCTTGCGTCTCTTTCTCTACTGAGTCTTTCTCCTCTTTTGCCTCTTTTTCCCACGGAAGGGGGGTAGTTTTTTCTAATACTGCGACGAAAAAGCCTCCCGTGTCTTGGTGGTGGGGGAGTATTCTTATACTGAAAGTATTTATTTATTTATTATATTTTTTTGTAAAATGATTACAGAGAAAATTGAGAATTTTTTTTTATTAATTTTTACTACCTGACAATCATGTACGACACCGATAGTGTTTAAATAAATAATTATTGTAAAAAGTGTTAATATAGTGGAATTTAAAGAATAAATTGTGATTGTTTTTAAATAAAAGTAATATACAATTCCATCATTAAGTTTCAATACAAATAATAAGGTACATAAGTAAAGTAATTAAGAATATGAAATTATAAATGATACAATTTTGTACAGAAAAGTGGCCTTATTGCTAAGAAAAAAAACCGGTGGTAAATTTAAAAAAAAAAATCACTATTCATAAGTACTTCGTAAAAAGTTTACATGAATGAAACTTTTTTCTATTCTATTCTAAGAAGCAATTTCATCCAAAGTAGGTTCAATTATAAAAATTTAATTATTAAAAAAATATTGACGTCTTATTTAAAATTCTTGTTATTTTAAGTCCTCAAGGCTGTTATTTCTGATTAATCATGGTATATTGATACTGATTAATGATTTTCAAAATTCTTTAAGAAATTGGGTTACGATTACGACATTCCGAAAAGTTATAATGATGCATGTACACAAACTTATAAAAATAAAAAAAATAATAAATTTTTTCCGATTTGGAAAATAAACATTTTGACTTTGACTTTTAATCCCGGAGTTGTCACGGGGTCAGAAGTTACGCGGATGAAACCGCGGGGCGCGACTAGTATATCTTCAACTGTTTGTATAAGGCTAGCCATAACTTTCATGTTATCATGTTATTTAAGTTCCAGTATAATATAAGTAAGGTATAAGGCTATGGAAATAAATAAAAAAAATAAAAATCATAAAATCAACTTACCACTTGTCCAAATGGTATTTATCGACATCCTCCGGTGCAGGTGGGAACATCTGAGGCCTGACCACCGTCTGCCACCTCTCCGGTACATCTTCATACTTCTCGTAGAACACCATGTCTTTGGATGCTGGTCTCCAATATGACATACCTGAAACAATTTATTTATATTATGCGGCTATTGCACAAGAGGGTGTGACGAATATAGTAATTTTCTCCTGTCTGGGTGTTCATTTATCTAATTTATCTATAGTATATATATATTTACATAAAAGCTATGTTAAAGTATGTCTATTAGTTAACTAGTTCCCATAGTATAGATAGATAGTGACATCCACGACGGCGCGCCCCATCATAGATAGATAGATAGATAAATCTTTATTTGTGCAAAAATAACAAAAAAGATACAGTACATAGTAAAAAACTCATTTCTTTCTTTTTTCTTTTGTACCAAACAGGTACAAAAGAAAAAAAAAGAACTTAGAAGATAACTTAGAAGATAACAGAACTTAGGTTTTACTCAGTCATAATCAAAATTACAGTCCAAATTAGTAAAGAAAATTGCGCTCCTTGCATAAAGATTGCGATCTTTATAGATAGTGCCATCCACGACGACGCGCCCCACCATTTTTTGAGTTTGAAATATTTTACTATGATCGCAATACTTTGCCCTGATTAGTTAATTTATTTTAGTGTGCATGTATTTTCAACAACCTACTACTGTTTTCTACCATTTCAGAACAGCCAAAACTCTACTCTACTATTATACAAGTGATATCAGAAGTGGGATCACCTCTCTTAAACTTCGGTCCAGGCTAGTCCAGGCAGACTATCCACCAATCTCACCGCCTCCAGCCTCTTGCAGCAGCAGTGGACATCTGCCTGTCTCCTTCTTCAGTCAAGTACAAAACGAACATCTTAACTTAAAATATGGAAACTAGATCACTGACAGACATAATTTTGAAAAACTTTGCTCTATTTTAGGAACAAAATTGTGTCAGGACAGCCAAAACTCTACTATTATACAAGTGACATCAGAAGTGGGATCACCTTTCTTAAACTTCAGTCCAGGCAGGCTATCCGCAGCATCCACCAATCTCACGCTGTCTCCAGCCTCCTGCAGCAGCAGTGGACATCTGCCTGTCTCCTTCTTCAGTCAAGTACAAAACGAACATCTTAACTTAAAATATGGAAACTAGATCACTGACAGACATAATTTTGAAAAACTTTGCTCTATTTTAGGAACAAAATTGTGTCAGGACAGCCAAAACTCTACTATTACACAAGTGACATCAGAAGTGGGATCACCTTTCTTAAACTTCAGTCCAGGCAGGCTATCCGCAGCATCCACCAATCTCACGCTGTCTCCAGCCTCCTGCAGCAGCCGGTGGACCACGGCCTCATTCTCCACCGGGTTGAAAGAGCAGGTGGAGTACACGAGATGACCACCGATTACTAATAGTTCACAACCACTACTTATTGTACAAGCGACATCAGAAGTGGGATCACCTTTCTTAAACTTCAGTCCAGGCAGGCTATCCGCAGCATCCACCAATCTCACGCTGTCTCCAGCCTCCTGCAGCAGCCGGTGGACCACGGCCTCATTCTCCACCGGGTTAAAAGAGCAGGTGGAATACACGAGACGACCGCCGATTTCTAATAGTTCACAACCGCGACGGAGGATTCTGTATTGGATGCTGAAATGAGATTGTTTTAATTAATTTTGATCAGTCATCCTTTTTTATTTATTTATTTGTAACCATACAGAATGACAACAAATAACAATCAATATTATTTAAAAACAAAATTTGGAGCCACTTAACTTCGTTACTAAACGAAGTCTTATTAATTCTTTCTTCTTATTAATTACGAGTAAAAAAGAAAATGTATTTAAAATATATATATTATGATAGTGTATCACAAAAATAAACTACAATAATTCGATGAGGGCTGGCATAGCCAATATGTCGAAAAATTAGTAAATATTTATTTTACATAATAACTAAAGTTGTAAAAGTTTTTAAAGTGTAAATTAACGTTGTACACTAATGAGTTTTCATTTAATTTCACTTCATAGTGGTTTTGTCCTTCTATGCATTATAACTTTTAATGTCTTGTCTTAATGTTGTATACTTAAAAAAAAGAGACACTAAATCAAAATCATATAATTGTATATTACCCATGCAGATTGTTTCCATTGCCGGTGGACCACTTGAGCCAAATGTCGGGGTTTTTTCGTAACGTAGCGTCCCCGGAACAGGGAACATCGCATAGAATACGGTCGAATTTCAATGGTTTAGTTCCTTCAGGATTCTTTAACAAGTAAAATTAAAGCTATTTAAGCTGAATTAGTTTCTAAAGTTATCTAAATTAAGTATGACAATTATTTATATACAAATCGAAGATCAACGTTTTTCTGGTGTTTTGTTTAGTTACAAATAAAAGGAAATCTATTAACTTAAGAACATTTTTTTTGTTTTTTTTTTTTGGTATAAGGGGGGCACACGATATACTACAATACTTTCACAATTCACTTAACATTTACATTACAATTTAAATTGATAATAAAATAAATACAAGGAAAAATTAATTGGGTACTTCTATTTAAGTATTCAACTACAAATGTGAAATAGAACAATTAAATAACACAGGACCAAAAACAGAACCCTGAGAAACACCCGATACATAAGACTAGACAAAAATGAACATTTGCAATCCTTACCTCTGGATCAGCCACGGTGAGTGTGGGCATAACAGCGGAGTCATGGTTAGTGATGACGATGGACGGAGAGTTCAGTCTTTTAGCTTGATGTACCAACATGTAACATCTGCTGTTGTCTACGTCGTTTGCTATGACGAATCCTGAAAATTGGTACTCAGGTTGAAATTCAGAAATTAACCTTTAAAATTTGAACAAAATCATAGTAACGACAATGTATAAGAATTGTATAAGAGTCGCGCCCAGTTTTTCAGGCACTTTAACGCTATTTTATCTATTTGATAGCGTCAGTAAAAGTCCAGTACATAACTATTACGTATCTGAGCAACGCGTCATTGTTAAAATTCGTCTGAATTTTGTTGGGCATAACTATTGCTAGAAATCCTTGTTACCAAGAGATGACATTGTAATAAAAGAAGAAAAAGAAACTATTGACTATTCAACTAAAATATTCAAGAAACCAGTACCCAAAGAAAGATCCGAAAAAGGAGAAAATGCATTGTTATCCCATTCTGAGTCCTATTACATGCAAACTAAAGTATATTTTCCAAAAGTAGACAAAATTAAAACCTTACCAGTAGGCATTTTATCTTCATCCGCATGTAAGAATTCAATTAACTGTGCTGTTTTTGAACCAGGGGCTGCACACATATCTAATACCTTAAAACAATGTGTGTAGAGGAAATTAAATTAGTTTTAACAAGAATAAGCATTATATAGTATTCTTTTATGCAAAAATGTTCTTGCTCTCTTGCTTATAATTTTAATCATCTGTAATATTTAGTCTATTTAATTTTCAATTCTATTCAATCAATTGATGTATGAGTTGAAATAATATAGTGTAATTGAGAAAAACATATTCTCTAAATAGAAAATTATTGCACCAAGAAACATTACAAAAGTATAACTGTAAAAGTATTTAATCTTAAATGTATTTAATGTTAATGTTATAAAAATTTTCATAATGGCATTTGCAAATCATATCAAGAGATTTTTTTACAGATAATTTACTTGGTTATTATTGATTAATAAAGCTTTTTCACTACAAATTTACCTTGTGATGTGGTTCCACATGTAAAACAACAGGTGGTATCATAGACACCGCTTCTTGTCTGGACACGCCTCCAGCTGCAGTCTCAGCAACGAGGAAATTATGCAACTTGTACAGGGGTTCACTGCGTCGGATATCTGTACGGGACAGACGGAGTTGCCAGGCTAGACCACCAGGGTACCTTAAATAAAATTATAAATATTACAACAATACAACAATTATGAAAGCTTAACAATAAGTGTGTCTACAATAATATTATAAAGAGGGAAAATTTGTTTGTAATAAAAAGGCTTGAGCCTATTAAAACTAAAACTACTGGACCGATTTTAAAAATTCTGTCACCATTTGAAAGTCTCAACATCCATGATAACATAGGCTTTATTACATTATGCTATGGGAGCAAAGCCGATCGGAAATAAGAATCAAGATTTTAAAATTATAAACAACTACTATACATTTTTGACTACTCAACTAGAACCTCAAGTTATAGACTGCACTTAATTAAATATGGAAATTAATATAACACTATAACAAATAACTAAATATTTTATTTAGGTTTAATTAAAGACTTAGAATGTAGTTATTCTGTTGAAAACTTGGCAAGAAGACAGCTCACAAACCAGATACACAAAGATAATTTTCATCTCACTTACTTACATTACTTTAATAAACAAATTTATCGGTGAAAGTTATTATTACCACAAAAAACTAAAGAAATGAAGGATTTTTACAATTTTCAAATGACATTCCTACTTACCAAGGCAAGTTTATTGGCTTTATCTCTTCATCATGCCCATCCACCTTCAGCTTCATATTCAATATCTCAGAGAAGTATTGACTCTTGACAATCTTCATTAAGGCATTGGCCTCACATTTTGACCCAGTTATCCTGAAAGCTGTCGGCAGATTCTCTTTGAGGCTCTTCATGAATTCATCCCATTCCTCTTCTGGGCATACTTTTTGTGCCTGAAAATATAAATAATAATTTAGGTAATGCATAAAAACAATCTATACTATAATTAATTGTAATTCAGTAAAACTATTAATAAATTGAATCTCTTATTGTAATTTTTTATACATGGGTGTTACTTAAATCAATAAATAAATAAATTACAATTTATTGTTATTGGTTTTTTTAGGAAAGTAAATAAAATTATCAACAATTTATTTCGTCTTCTGTATTCAATTGTAAGTGTCCCTGTAACGATAAAAGCTAGAGGTCCTGGATTTTATCTCAACTAGAGAAGCGTTACCAAAAAATAAAATTGAAAAGTATCAAAAGTGGAAAAAAATACGAAGTTGCGATTCCATGATGCTCCCTCAACATAGTCATAACCAAACTGAACTATAGCTATGTTATTATTTATATTAACCTAAAAGAATAAACAGAACTAACCTTATAATACTCCTCAAAAACAGCATTTTCTCGCACAATATCTTCATAATGTTTACGCGTATCTTCTGTAGGTTTCGGCTGTGGATTTTTCTCCTGTAATTGAATATTAATCATAGAAACAGACTGTTTAGTGAAGAAAATTATAAATAAACAATGTAAATAATATACCTGCTCTCTCTTCTCTCGCTTTCGTTGCGCGAATTTATTAACGTTACGATTTTTACGACCCATTCTTCTTATATATTCTCCAAGTGATATAAATCGTTTTTGATTTAAGATACTATTCGTAAACATTCAATAATAACGAGGCATTTAAAGAAAGATACAAATGAGGCCGGGAATACACGCTGTTTTAGACGTGTCACTGTCAATATGACAGACATATTCAATTTGACATGAACACCGTTCAGCACGATGATCACATGATTATTCCAATTTTTGAGAAAGTCATAAATGAATAAAAATAAATAAAGAAAAAACAATACAATTTTTTTTATATGCATGCTCTTGCAAACATAATATTAATTATTGTATCAAATCTTCGCATATTGTATAGATATGATTTTTTTTTCGATAACAAATAAAATTACATTTTCAATAAAGGTGTTTGTTGTTAGAAGTGGAATGCAAAAAGGGTTATCAGCTGGGAGGTTTTATTTTTTACTCATTTGAAATCTGACATTTCATTTATGTTTACGATCGTCAACCTATTCCAAATTCAACTTTATCGTTCTTGCTTGAAGTCAATTTCTTTGTTTTACCGCCGCGCCGCTTTGAACACGTACTCTAGGTAAGTAAGCTTTCTATATCTTCCTTTTTAATAGGTCGTATTTACCAGTACTTGAATAATTTTGCCTACTTATAATATTCGAGAGTGTTTAAGAATTATTTTTTGATGAATGAAGTAAAGCGAATTCATTTCTATTTTCTAGGTAACGTATGAAATGCTTTACTTCTACGTTAATAGAATATAAAAGTTATATTTTCTCATTTTTAAATGTTAATACGGATGGTGACTACTATATGAGCCGTAAATCAATTTGTAAAAAAAAAAACAATCTATTGTAATTTTCGTAATAAATCAATCATCTAATAATATTTTTTAACATTTATCTCCTACAATGCTATGCACATAATTTCCTGTCATGTAATAAGATTGTATGTTGCTTTTACTGATCAACTTTTTACATGTCCCCACTCCTATGGTTTCTGTGAATAAGCTGACTGAATTTTTTTTGGTCATTGTAGGGTAGGGTTGCCAACCTATAATATATAGTATTTTACTATATATTGGGCCAGTGTACTATATACTGTTGAAGAAAAATATAGTATGCAAAAATACTATATTTTAACATCAAATTCTAACATTTTATCAGCATTAAAGGTTTCAATTCGTCACCCCCCCACCCCCTCTGCTTACATGAGGCTCATCCTTGAAGTAAATGTTTAGGTTGGCAAAAGAAATTTGCCACTCCACGCTAGCGCGAGACTTGCTTGAGCCGAAAACATACTGGTGGTCAAATTCTGAAGATTTTTTTTTAAATACTATATTAACTGATAAAACAACAAGATAAATGGGTATTAAAGTCAACTCATATATTCCCAAAAGAAAGTGTATATTGCATAATATATTTTAATTGAATTTTAAATTGCCGGTATACTATCTTATCAAAAGAGTACAATATACAAATAGTTGTGTGACTAGGTAAATAAAGTAATATTGTTTAACTAAATAATGCCGTAGTGATATTGGTTGATAAACCTTGTGTTAGTTTTAATTAAAAATAAAAATAATAAAATATTTCCCTCTGTGGCTTTTATGGCATGTCTACAAAAATAGGTGAGTTTTAAATATTATGTTTTACGAAGTCAATTGATGTTTTATGACTTAGTTAAAGACTTATTTTACAAAATTTGCACTGGCTTTGAAAATTTATTTTTTATTATTGCCTGGTTACATGAATAGAGAACCCAATATTTTTTTTTTAAATTTAGTATACCAACAAACCCAACCTTATATTGGTCTATCACCACAAAACATTTTGTCAAAATCTGCTCAGTGGTTTTTTATATAACAGACATTCACAAACTCCTTTTATAAAATATATAATGTACAGAAATTTTCTGATTACTGTTTTGTTATATGTATAGACTATCATTTTCATCATTCTTAATGAGATTGTGTCCGATTTTTACTAGTCTGTAGGTAAATAATTTTTATATCTTTGTTTGTTTAATATATACATATGTTTGTTAGGAACCTAATTATAAGTATGATGGACAACTGGAGATTTCAATTGAAGTCATTTTCATTAAATTGTACAATACAATGTCCTATTCAAAGCCACTTTAGTGTCTATTGTTAATGTTTTAACCAGTTGTTCTTGAGTGAATAAAAAATTATATAATATCTGTGGCTCACTAGATTAACAAAGGTGCTGCTAAATTTGTTACTATTCTTGTTTTTTTAATTATATAAACTTGGTCACTAGTTTTTACTTTTTACATATTAAATGCAATAAGTATTAAATTTATAATTCAGAAGTTCCCAAACCGTACGTCGTGACGCCCTGGTGCGTCTCAGCAAGTATAGAGGAGCATCGGGAGGATTTTATTGCTTCCCCTTCCCCTCATTGTTGCATCTCGATTATCTGTCCCCTTAATCCTATTTAAAACTTGAACGTACCCCCCTGACACTAGGTCTAAACATATAACGAAACTCGTAAGCGCATCGTGGATTGAAAAAGATTGGGAACCCCTGATTCTGAGAAATCTGTAGGACAACATTTAACTATTGTTCTTGTGTTATAAATAGCCTAGGAAGTAATATTTAAATACTTTTTTACAGATACCATGGGCAAAGGATTCCAATTCGCCATAGATCGCGGGGGCACTTTCACGGATGTTTTCGCTCGCTGCCCTGATGGCAAAGTGAGAGTTATGAAGTTGCTATCAGTGGATCCACAGAATTATGACGATGCACCTAGAGAAGCGATAAGGAGAATATTGCAAGAAGTTAGTATGAAATCCTCAATAATGTAAATACTAAAAAAATGTATAAATATTTTCTTGTAGCGTGGCTGGCGACCACAGCTGTGATATTACATTTCCTACCGTGAATTTGCTGCCTCTTTGAAATGAAATTCTTTTGAAAGGTAGTCTGAAATTTAAGTTTCAAAAACCTATTATTCCAAAATCAATATATTCTATAGTCTGCTGGAAAGGAAATTTTCTTTATATTGATTTGAAATCGTTCAAGTGCAGGGCTATAATATGCTACCTGGAATGACAACGAACTGTGAAATTGTGTTATTTTTATTTGTTACTAGCTTTCCGCCCGCGGCTTCGCTCGCGTGGACCCGGCAATTATTCGAATTTTTCTCACCTTTTAAACCTTCCCTAGACCACCACGAATAATTCAAGACCAAATTAGATAAATCCATTCAGCCGTTCTCGAGTTTCAGCGAAACTAACGAACAGCAATTAATTTTTATATATATAGATAATAAGATCAAACTGTAAGAACCTTAATAATACAATAATTGCGAGCGAGTTTCCGCAACTCGACGTGAAGCCCTTATTTTGCGTGATAGTAGATGGTTACTAATCGAACCACCCCAGCTCCCGTACCAAACTTCCAAGGTTGGTAAAGGGCTCAGAGAGAGATCCCCACGCAGGTATTTTGTCCTGTAGTTAGCCACCCGACACTCAATGAGGGCTTTAGCGAGTAAACACGCAACAATTAAAGTTTTATTTGTTATAGGAAACAGGAAATGCCCTAGACAAAGATGGAAAAGTAAATTCATCCCTTATAGAATCTATTAGAATGGGCACCACAGTAGCCACAAATGCACTGCTTGAACGTAAAGGAGCCAATATGGCGCTGATCATCAATAAAGGTTTTAAAGATTTGCTCCTTATTGGAAATCAGGCTAGGCCAGATATATTTCAGTTGGTAAGTTTGTTTTTGTTTTTATAAATGATGGTTTATTTTGATTAGATATCGAAATAGATTTTTTGTATTGATAATATATCAAAATTACTGGCTGTTATGTAATTGGTAAGCAATGGAAGAAATAGATATTATAATTCAGATACAGATGGTTGTCGTATTTTAATATTTATACAGGTTTAAAAATGTGGTTTCATCTTAACTTTTGAATAGCAATATTTGAGAATATGTAGACGAAAATAAATTTAAAATGTATGAAGTGCAAATATTGCATGAAAATCTACCTATCTATTTCACAAAAAAAGTCTCTTACTTACAAGATAGAAGCAAAGAAAGAAAAATAATTGTAATACTGCAAATGCATTGCATTTTAATAATTCCAATTGAAAATTTTATTTAGATAGGACTGAACCTAATAAAAATACTCTCTTTGTAGAATATAAATCGTCCTGAAGTCCTCTACAAAGAAGTGGTAGAAATTGATTGCAGGGTGATACCAGCTTTAGAAGACCGTTGCCAAATCAACAAGTCCAAACTAAACTGGAAGGAAGTGTTTGGCACCACGGGTCAAAAGATGTTGGTTATGAGGGACATTGATGAAGAAGCGGTTAAGAGAGATCTGATGGCACTGAGAGAGAAAGGGATAGAAAGTATAGCTGTCGTGCTCGCACATAGTTATAATTATCATGAACATGAAGTAAGGATTGGGAAGATTGCTAAGGAGATAGGTAAATATTTTGAATGCATAAATTAAGAACAAAAGTTATGATTTTAAACAAATAAGTAAAAAACTTGGGTTAAAAGAATTTATTTACTCTACTATGATTGATAATCTAATTCATTTCAATTTTTTCTTTTTAAAATCATTTTTCTGTTTCATTATTGCTATGCTATTAATTAAATTAAAATATGTTTGCCCCAAAATTTCTTCCTACCTTCATTCCTCATCGAATATAAATTTTTAAATACTGTGTATAAAATTCCTACTCAAATTTATCTATACTATGTATGTATTTACAAAAAAAAAAGTATGTTTAAGTATGTCCATCAGTTAACTAGTATCCATAGAAAATATAATAATATTAATAGTATCCATACAAGCTTTGCTTATTTTGGTACAAGTTGGCGTTGTATTAAATGTCCAGAAATATATGTTTTTTTATACAAATTCATTTATTGGTAAACACTTGGTGCAATAGTAAATTAATCCATAGGCTCCCGAACTAGTCAAAAAAAACGTCGGGAGCCAGTGGCTTCTCCCAAATAAAATGTTCATTGAGGAGTGTTTACCTCTAAAACAGAAAGTGATATGTATATATATAAAAATGAATTGCTGTTCGTTAGTCTCACTAAAAGTCGAGAATGGCTGAACGGATTTATCTTATCTTGGTCTTGAATTATTCGTGGAGGTCTAGGGAAGGTTTAAAAGGTGAAAAAAATTCGAATTGCCGGGTCCACGCGAGCGAAGCCGCGGGCGGAAAGCTAGTAAAAAAATATAAATTTAATGGGAATATTTTTCAGGGTTCCCCCAAATCTCTCTATCTCACGCTGTAACCTCGATGGCGCGTCTGGTGCCTCGCGGCTTTACGAGTTGCGCAGACGCATACCTCACGCCGCACATACGGGCTTATGTACGCGGCTTTGCTCAGGGCTTCTCGGGTTTGGAGGAGGGCAAAGTGCTGTTTATGCAGAGTGATGGAGGGCTGACACCAATGAACATGTACGTTGATTGATAAAAAAAATTCAAAAAAAAAATTAAAAAAAATTGTTCCTTAGATTTTTTCGACGTCTTCAGCTAAGTTTTCAAGTTTTAAATTATTTGGTTGTCTTCTTCACACCAATGAACGTGTAGGTTTATTAACCAAAAAAAATAAAAAATTTAAAACCAAGAAAATTAAAAAAAAAGTACTTACTCCTGAAACCTATCCATCTAAATTTTCAAGATATAAAATATTTTGGTTTTTTACCCTCAGTCCACTTTACTTATATCGTTAAGTTATGCTTATTGTGCTCACGTATACCTGACGCCGCACATACGTGCTTATGTGCGCGGCTTTGCTCAAGGCTTCTCGGGTTTGGAGGAGGGCAAAGTGCTGTTTATGCAGAGTGATGGAGGGCTGACACCAATGAACATGTACGTTTATTTACCAAAAAAAAAATTAAAAAAAAAAATTTTTTCCTTAGATTTTTTCGACGTCTTCAGCTAAGTTTTCAAGGTATAAAATATTTTGGTTCTTTACCCGTAATCCACTATACTTATATCGTTAAGTTATACTTATCGAGTTGCGCAGACGCATACCTCACGCCGCACATACGAGCTTATGTGCGCGGCTTTGCTCAGGGCTTGTCGGGATTGGAGGAGGGCAAAGTGCTGTTTATGCAGAGTGATGGAGGGCTGACACCAATGAACATGTACGTTGATTTATAGGAAAAAAAAAATTCAAAAAAAAAAATTTAAATTTTTTCCTTAGATTTTTTGGACGTCTTTAGTTAAGAGTTCAAGATATAAAATATTTTGGTTGTCTTCTTCACACCAATGAACATGTAGGTTTATTAAAAAAAAATGAGAAAATTAAAAAAAATACTTACTCCTGAAACTTATCCAGCTATATTTTCAAGATATAAAATATTTTGGTTCTTTATCCGCAATCCACTATACTTATATCGTTAAGTTATACTTATCGAGTTGCGCAGACGCATACCTCACGCCGCACATACGAGCTTATGTGCGCGGCTTTGCTCAGGGCTTCTCGGGATTGGAGGAGGGCAAAGTGCTGTTTATGCAGAGTGATGGAGGATTGACGCCGATGAACATGTACGTTGATTGATAAAAAAAATTGAAAGAAAAAAATTAAAAAAAAATTCTTCCTTAGATTTTTTCGACGTCTTCAGCTAAGTTTTCAAGATATAAAATATTTTGGTTGTCTTTTTAACACCAATGAAATGTAGGTTTATTAACAAAAAAAAATATGAGAAAATTAAAAAAAAATACTTACTCCTAAAACCTATCCAGCAAAATTTTCAAGGTAAGAAATATTTCGGTTCTTTACCCGCAGTTTACTATGCTTATATCGTTAAGTTATACTTATCGAGTTGCGCAGACGCATACCTCACGCCGTACATACGTGCTTATGTGCGCGGCTTTGCTCAGGGCTTCTCTGGTTTGGAGGAGGGCAAAGTGCTGTTTATGCAGAGTGATGGAGGATTGACTCCGATGAACATGTAGGTTGAATGTTAAAAAAAATCCAAAAAAAAATTAAAAAAAATTGTTCCTTAGATTTTTTCGACGTCTTCAGCTAAGTTTTCAAGGTATAAAATATTTTGATTGTTTTCTTTACAACATGTAGGTTTATTTACTAAAAAAAAAAAAACAGAAAATTAAAAAGAAAATACTTTCCCTCTTAAATTTCCATCCCCCTAAATCTCTCCCTACTCGTATCGTATATTTGATACTCCAATGACTAGGATTACTAATAAATTAACATATTCAAAAATTACCCCCCCTTCCATTATTTAAACAGTTTGAATTCTTAAATACATATTACTTTCTTTTAGAATATACTTTCATATGAACTATAATTTATACAATATGTCTCAAGATTTTATGAACTACAATTTTTACAATATTTAAGGTTTAACGGTTCCCGCGCCATCTTGTCCGGCCCGGCTGGAGGCGTGGTCGGATACGCACTCACGTCTTACCAGAGGGAGACTAATTTACCTGTTATAGGTATGTTTTATTGTAAAAATAATTGTTGGTCATAACTTTTGATTTATTGCTATTCAAGAAAAATATAAGGGCTTTTATAAGGTGTAATTTTTATGATACATTTGCCATATAACCAATGCTATATGGGTGAAAGAGTAGACATTTACTTTTGTATTTCAGGTGTGATAGTATTTTTTTCTTTATTTGTCACATTACTGTAGTGCGAATTTCAAATAAAAGTGTGGATGGATTGTGTGAATAAAGATATGAGTGTGAAAGGTATGACTAAGGAGATGACGGATGATAGAAGAGTATGGAAGAAAAAATACACGTTATACCGACCCCACTTAGTGGGATAAGGGCAGGAGATTGGACCAATTTGGACAATTCTTTTTTTAAATGTTCGTTGAAGTTCAAGCATGGTTTTCACGGCGAGAAAAATTCGAATAATTACCGGGCCCACGCGAGCGAAGCCGCGAGCGGAAAGCTAGTAAGAAATAAAATTAAAAAAAAAATTGTTTTGTTGTTAGGTTTCGACATGGGCGGCACATCTACTGACGTGTCAAGATATGCGGGTACTTTGGAACATGTACATGAAGCGACAACAGCCGGTGTTACCATACAAGCTCCACAACTTGGTAAGTTATTGGTCAAAGTCAAAGTCAAAATGTTTATTTTCCAAATTGGCTTCTTTCGAGACGCTTTTAGAACATCATATACATTACATCATAATATTTTTTTTATTTACCACCGATTCGGAAGGCTGTCTCTACCGAGAAGAACCGGCAAGAAACTCGAATAGTTGCTCTTTTCAAAAAGTTTTGATACAATTTGGAATTGTTTACAATCTGAATTTAACGGAAGATCTAAGCAACTGTCCTGTTTTAAAGACATATTCACGTCATATTTTCTTGATATACCCTCAGATATAAACACAGTAGCAGCAGGTGGTGGTTCTGCTCTGGCCTTCCGTAGCGGGTTATTCGCAGCTGGACCAGAATCCGCAGGCGCAGAGCCAGGCCCCGCCTGCTATAGGAAGGGAGGACCGCTCACTGTTACTGATGCTAATTTGTTACTGGGTGAGTTGCTTCTTCATCTACACCTGAGATTCCCAAAGTGGTCTATATCGACCCCTAGGGGTCTGTGACAACCTGCAAGGGGTCTACGTCAGCGAAAAAAAATTAATTAACTTGTGATTTTGCTTTAAGTTTTAATCGTTTAATCCCACGGGGACGGGCTTAATACGCGGGTGAAACCGCGGGGCACAGCTAGTATTATAAAGAGGAAAGATTTGTTTGTTGGAATGGCCTCAGAAACTATGGGACAACAGAAATTTTGTACAGTGATTTTTAAAACCCGAGGAATAATATGAGATGGTTTTTATCCCGAAAATTCTACGGGAGCGGAATATATACGCGGGTGAAACCGCGGAGCTCAGCTAGTAACTAATTTTATTACTTCCAGGTTAAATAAGGTTAGATTTTAAAAGGAGACCATATCCAAAATCATGCGGATTGTTGAAAAATAATAATTAAAGGAGAGAAAGGGTGTTTTTCCCTCGGTGGAAAAAAACCTTACAAATTTTGCTAACTTGTCTTCATATTATTATACCTTCTTCGTATTTTATTATAGTATCTTTTTGCATATTTTCATTGAAATTACTATATTTTATTATCGTTTTTTTTTATTTGCTCTTTTTTTTCTGTCTCTTAATTTTGTGTTTTATTTTGCGAACTCGCGTTTCGTCCATACATATCCTTTCCTATCAGGTTGCCTGGAAGAAATTGCTTCTAAGCAATAAGGCCGCCTTTCAGTAAAAAACTTTAACATGTAATGTTCTAAATTGTTTTCCATGTGATTTTTGTAAGAAAAAGTATAATAAATAAAATAAATAAATATACCATTTAAAATTGTCATTAATAGAAAATGTTACTTAAGAATTAATATCATTAAAGCTTTTAATAGTAATTCTACTTGCATATTTTTTTTTAAATTAAAACACACACACACATGTACACTAAAATTATTGTTTTGCAATTTGCGTTTTTCAGGTCGCCTTCTTCCAGAGTATTTTCCAAAAATATTTGGTCCAAATGAGAACGAGGCGCTGGACAAACAGGCTACTGTTACTGCTTTTAAGAAAATGGCGGATGAAATTAATAGCTTCTTGAAAAAGGACGGAGGGAAAGAGGTGATTTCTATTTAAAATAATTAATAAAATAAACTAGTATCAATAAGACTTACTATTATAATACTCAATTAAAACGTGATAATTAGAAGAATAAAGAAATAAGTAAAAAATTAAACTAATATAAGTAATTGTGTAATGTTTGGTTTTTTCGAATTTTATTCTATTTTTTGTTAAGTTTTAATTTAATTAATTATTCAATATAATTATTGCTTCACAAATAAACGGCTATATGTATATTTTTTTTGTGTATTATAAAGCAAGTGGAGCATGCGGTTCACCTGATGTTAAGTGACTGACCGCAGCCCATGAACATCTGCAACAAAGTGTCACAGATATCTTGACGGTTGGAGGTAAGGGGAGGGGATAGGAAGAGGGTTTATTTATTTATTATTTATTTTAAGCCTATTTATTTTAAACCATTTGTGTCCCACTGCTGGGCAAAGGCCTCTCTTTTTCTCCTCTCCTTTCGTCCCTCCACCTGCGTCTAGGAAGAGAATTACGGCCGTTTTCAATATTCTATCTATCCCTTGTTTTGCTCACTAAACTCAGACAAATCTATCTATTTGCACTTACTTTGATTTCAATATCCTAATGACGGATACATTTGCTATGACTTTTGTCTATCTATTGTCATATAATTTGACATAACAATCTATCCATAATCATTGATACATTATTTATGCCTGTTTCTTGGACTTGTCGAGGGCATTTGATTTGGTTATCTACGACAAACTATGGGCTAAATTAGAAAGAGCTAAGTTACCCATAGAAATTATTAACATCTTTAAGTTCTG
>LQNK01002620.1:110210-195783 GCA_001586405.1 Phoebis sennae | reverse complement strand
GACATTGGTTGTCATACTAAAGAAGCACTAGGGCACTTCCACTTGTTTTTTCTATTCCGTGGTTCTGACTAACAAATTTTATGTAAGTCCGTTTTGCCTTCATGCGTGGTCCATTTTGCCTCCACTACGAAGGTAAAACGGTCATATTGAAGGTATTAGAAATCGTCTAATATCCTCATTGTTTGTGATTTGATTAAAGTCTGATTGGTACATAATTTAAAGATAATAACGTTGATTGTTCTTCAATTTAAAGAAGTTTAATATAAAAAAATAGTTCCTTTTTCACAATTGTTTTTGTTAAGTGGTCCGTTTTGGCTTCCTTTCCCCTACTTACATAAATACAGAAAGCTTTTAAAACCATTCCTTCTTGTTGCCAGAGATATATTGTTGATTGTCTTGGTCCTTACATCTGATGCTATAATTAAGACCAATTTATTATTAATGAGAATTCTGCTTTAAGGTTGTATTTCAGTAACCTTAGAGAGAGTGGGGACACAACACTAATAACCGGCAAAATTAAGTCTCGACATAACTTTAACTTTAAGATTAATAATAATAATTAGTTATGTTAATTTGTTAGTTTGTTATGGTTAAATAGTATAGATACAATGAGATTGTCATAGTCATTTTATGTACAAAAATCTCTATAATAAAAAGATTTAAAAAAAAGTCTCGACATAAGTCAGTATTATTAGGACAAACTTATACTGAGAGGATACCTAATGAATTGCTCCAGGGAACTTTAGAGGAAATTAGTCCTGCGCTGGCAAAACTTTTTAATGAAATACTACAAACAAGGCAAATCCCGGAAGAATGGACCAAGTGTCACATAATTCTATTACATAAAAAAGGCCCTAGAGACGAGATTGAGAATTACAGGCCAATCTCTCTTATTTCCAGCATATATAAGGCTAGCTAAAGTCATCCTGGAAAGGATATCACCAACGCTGAACGAGAGCCAACCCGTGGAGCAGGCGGGATGTAGGGGGAACTTCAGCACATTGGATCACATACACACACTAAAGCAGCTGATACAAAAGTATAACGAATACAACAAACAACTATACTTGGCATTTATAGACTACTCAAAAGCGTTCGACAGCCTCAGGCACCACTACATTTGGCGGAGCCTTAAACAACAAGGCGTCCAGAGTAGTTATATAGAATTGCTTAACAGTTTGTACGCATCTAGCAAAGCCTGTATTAAACTGGAATCAACAGGAGAGCCATTTCCTGTTGAAAAGGGCGTGCGCCAAGGTGACCCTCTCGCTCCTACGTTATTTAACGCTGTACTCGAGCACATCTTTAGACAGCTTAACTGGGACCACTTAGGTGTTACTTACAAAATGTTACTTGGAATATAAATAACAGGAGGGTAGGAGTTGAGTGCCTTAAAGTTGGATGCATTAAAGAGGAGTATAAAAAAATTACTTAAGTCATCGACCAAATTACGGAAGAATTTGTTATTCACCTAAGGGAAAATGATTCAGACGAAAAAGAAGAAAAATATACGTAATCTGAATCGGACGATTCAGAAAATATTCCTACCACTAGCCGAGAAAACATTTTTATGGAAGGTGTGGCACCATTGTAAAACAAAAATATAATGTATTTTCTCACGATGTTTCTAATTTTCCTTATTCTAATTATGCCTTCTGCTTGACCCCTGCTTATCGCAGAGCCGACAATAAACCTTGGCCGAAAAACTAAGGCCAAGTCTGCGTTTCTACCGAACAACCACCGAGGACGACGGTAAGACTCCGCCACCAGAAGTGAGCCCGCTGAACCACACAAACCAAGGCGTGACTTCAGAATTCAAGACTTATTTATTTCCATCTCTTCAACATCAAATAAAACTCACGTATCTCACCGATTCCAATTGCCAACCGTGGGACAGTTCCAGCAACTGTACTACACAAAAGTGATGTTTTATATTTTCAAAGTGATATTTATATTTTTACAATTATTTTATTTTTATTTGACCTATATTTCAATTTAATTTGATTTTAAATTATTTTACATTGTAACTTTGTATTATATCCCAAATGTCCTTGAAACAGGAGTCTGATAAGAAAATGGCAGGAAAGGTTACATTATTATCTTTCTTTTCTAACTAGTCCAGATAAGCGTCCCATCAACAAACTTATATTATCACAACTTGAGGGCATGGCACAGTTAGTCTGTAGCCTGAAAACTTTTAATAACTGGAAAGAGTAAAAGTCTTTCTTAAAGACTACATTCGGAGAGAACAAGTATTCGAAAATAGATATAAAAGTATTCGCCTAATGAAAACGTGACGAGATACTCTTAGAATAGAGGGTATATTGACACAAATCTATTCAGATATCCATTACAGCTGTAAAGATCAATTTGCACTTACTGGCAGAAAGTTTTTAAATTTGGATTCGTCTTCCTTTAGCTGCAAGAACCTCAATTATTATTTTGCGGTTTTTTTTGTTATTTTGGGGTTTTAAGGTGTTAGATATTATTTATGTTATTGTTTTAGGGCAGCCATTATCAGATGAACTCATATGGGGCCTTTTGGAAAATTTTGTATTACGACCTACCCAGTGCTACAAGCTGATGAGTCGATGGGTTATATTATAAAAACGTGGTCAAAGGTGGTCTCTCTCACGAACTTGTTGGAACGATCTGTGCCCTATTCATCAAACGTTACAAGCCTTGTATTACAAGCTATTTCGCTTGTAAATTTGAAAATTTTTAATGCATTCATCATAACTACATGTGTAAATTACCGTTTACAAGTGAAATCATTTGTTATTTTGTGATTTACAAGTATTTTTTCACACGTGTATTAGAGGATTTTGTTTATCATAAATGTTTTTGCAACTTGTAGCTTGTAACTTGTGACGAAAAGTCTGAGAGTGTCCAGAGACTCTTAAAAATATTACATGTGCTCATATTTTAATATTTTTGGTGGAAACGCGTCGAAGGGACTTACATATCATTAGTATTTCTTTCCATTCTACTTTATTTGATAGTTTATTGGAAAAAAAACGGTAAATAAATTATTTTTTTTTTATATTAATTATACAACTATAAGTTTCGAATCTATTTTTCAAGGTGTAATTGGTGTAATTCGTGATGAAAATATAATTTACCAACATACTATTCTTGTTTTTAAGAATTTTTTTCTAAAAATACCATAAGTGTCGCCAATAGATCTTATTATCCTTATTTTTACACGAAAACTAGCAAAATATTTACATTAATTCGAGACATAACCTAGGAATAGAAAACTTGCTATTATCGAACATTATTTAATTAATACATATACACAGTAATAGAATCTTTTTAAAAATAGAATTTCAATTCAAACAAAAACATAAAATGACTTTTCGAATGCCAAATGTTAACCCTGGCATGCCTTACGTGGGATATGACAGGCCCCGCCGCGAGAAAAATCGTCACATCTTTAAATTATTAGCAAATGTTCTAAAGGTTTCTGTAATTAAGTTGGTTTAACACCATAAGATTAGATAATAACGATTTGGGGTTCATGGCCACTAGTTCAGTAGACAGACACATGAGTGCAAAGTGCATTGGGGCATTAAATAGCCCACGTCGATGGATGCTATGATGATTGTTTTATACTTATTAATTTATTATTAATATTTTGTTACTTTGATAGTTTCACTAATAGGATTTTATGGTGTTTTTAAGCGGTACCCCGCTTTGTCACCGGTGTATGCTTGATACATGTGGTTAATGGAGGGTTAATGTCATCATTTCATGATTCATCCGGGCTTGTGAAATTCTTTGATGGACGTAAATTACAAGAAATTGTAAAAAAATCTTGTAATATTAAACTTGTGAGCTTGTAAACTTGTAATGTTTGATAAATAGGGCACAGATCTCATTTATTGTATCTCACGACTTGTATTTGTTTGTTTTGGATTTGTTTTGTATTGTTGTATCCCCTTTTATTTTATTATACGAACTTTGCATTATACTTCTTTCTATTTTGTTCTAAAATATATTTTTTTGTTCCGTTGTGGAAATAGTGAAAACTCTTTACTTCAATATGTTAAAGGTAAGTCTCGATTTTTTTAATGAAACCGCAAGAAATCGGATCATGCGGCTCACCTGATGTTAAGTGACTGACCACAGCCCATGAACATCTTAAACATCAAAATTTATTTAGACTCGTCATAGAAGTTAGACTTTAAACAATGGAAGCTTAAAAATCAGACAAGTATTTCTGTAAAATGTTTGGTAATGAAACTAATATCACCAGAAACAAATAAATAAATAGATATGATGGTCCTAGAAGGAAAGCAAACCTTACTTAACTGAGGATTAAATTTCCAACGGAAGAAGAAATTAAAAAAATGAAATCAATGAAGACTTAAGGGATTTAAGCTTAGATGATCACTTTGGGATAGGCTTGCGTTGTTGAATTTGCTGTACAACAAGATGACATGGATGTCTCTTTTGACACCCTCGCCCAGAGGTAAGGTTTTCCGGACTTCTCTTATTAATCTTCAGTCTTTGTTTCTCAAAATTTTTTGGCACTATTTTATCCGATGAACTTGAATTATACATTGTCTGTCTGTTTTGTGTTTCTGAATGGTGCAGATCACAAAGGATGCAACAGCCATCATAAAGGGCTTTAATTGCGTCTATTTTGTTATCAGTATTCAGTAAAGTAGTCATTGCCTTGCTCATTGCAGAAATACCAACGCCCAGTTGCTTTTGTTTCGCTTCAAGCTTCTTATCAGCTTGTTTTGTTTTATTTGGAATCGCCTGGCTTTTATTGTTAATTTTTGGCGCTTTAAGTGATTGAAAGTTAGCAGGAATAGGATATTGTTTTAAGAGTTCATTCTTGACTTTCTTCGGCAGCCCTTTTTTGAGCACAGGCTCCAATAATTGGGGTAATTCAGTATAAATATCTGGACCAAAAGTAGATCTGTTTGCTGTGCTGGTAATGCCAATCTTTGGATTTGAATTTGGTAAGATGTTATCTATAACTGGGATTGGGTCAGTTATTAATTCCATTTCAATTGGTTGTGAAACTTGTGATTCTTCATGTTCAATTGGGATTGCTATGTATTGGTCCTCTGAAACTTGAGAATCATTTGTGGTACTAGGTATAGTAGCCGTTGTGCTGGGTAGAGGATTTGATAAAGCAGGCTTTTCTGGACCTGCAAAAAAATTACACAGTTAGCTCAATCTCATAAATTATACATATATTTCAAAACAATTTACATCAAATGAATTTTAGGACTATCTGGTTGCAATTCTGGCTTTCTGAGCTATCTTTTTCTAGGACTTGAATCGTTCACCCCCTTTTTTATTAAAATATGGTTCAATCTAGATAGATTGAGTCACCCTCATTGTGTAATAGAAACAAGAAAATTTATGAATTAGATAAGAAAAGTTTAATTAAGAATTCAATCAAGAGTGTTTTCTTTTGGTAAATAATTTGATTCCATTGACATTACACAAGAAAATGCTCATGATTGAATTCCTGATTAAGAATTTGAAAAGAAAAACATACAGAATATATAGAGCATATTATATGAATATAAAATACAAATGAGAAACATACTTATCGTAACTTGGGATGCCACTGCCACTTCACTGTCATCGTGGACAATGTTGAAATAAGTGTGGTCACTTGTGATAACAGACTCTGTAAAACAAATAATTAATCAAAGATAAAATATTAAAAACTATTGTTTCATCAATATTGCATCATTTATTTTTTGGCTGTTCCAATTGTATAGACTATAGACTCTGAACCTAGTGGACTACTTAAGTTTAAATTTTATACAAAGATTGTTTAAAATCCGAGGTAGGATGTAGCATTTATCATAGCTTTTTATACCGAAAATCCTACAGCAGTTGTGTTTAAAATAAGTTACATCAAAATAAAAATATATTTTTATTTATGGATAAGAACATAGAGAAATACTTTGTTCCCCATATTATAATTAAATTCCATAGACGATGGAATATGAAATTAATGAAAATTTAAGTATATAGGGAGTACAGAAATAATTTTTTTATGTTCAAATGTTAATAGTTTGATGAAAACTCATATCATTTAATATTTAAAAAATTATTTAGAACAATAAAAAGGACAGAACAGATTATCCTACATCAGTATCAAAAATATTACTAAAAAAAGCAAAAAAAACACATATTGAGAAATTAGTTTAAAAATACAAACCTGATTCTTCAATTTCCACCAATGATTCATCTATATCAACTGGCTTTTTAGAATAATTATGATCATTAATCCCAGGTTGCCCTGTAAATAAAATATAACCTGTATAGAATATTTCCTCCATTGTAATTTAAATTTAGAAGATAACTGATCTATGAATGGAAGCACATAAGACAACATAGTTATATGCAGATATAAGTATGTTGTCTATACAAATTATAAGTATTAGACACATTTAATATTGAAAAAAGCTAAAAAATAATTGGAAATAAGAAGGGAGGCAAATAGCAATAGACTATGAGTAATATTTAACCCACAATTTCATCTTTTCTTATGTCTCTGCACATTGTAATTTTGGAAATTATTGTATCTTTACTAATTGATCAAGCAGATCTTAAGTTGAGCTCTCCTATCCTATTATGTACCTTAAGGGTCATGGTAATTAACATGTTGTTTTAAAATTCTATGTGTACCATCAAACAAATCTTTATTAACAAAAAGCAATCTAGATATACTCACCAGGTGCAGCTAGAGGAATACCCAATGCGATTTCTGTGTCTGTAAATAAGCATGGATAGGAATAACGGAGTCTTTTGCCCTCCCTATCAAACTGATATTGATCAAAATGCCTATCACACACACGTTTTTTCATCAACTGATCCGTAGAGAGTCCGATGAGGAGGGAATTATTTGGCGCGAGAAAAAACATCCACAGCTTTCTAAGCTCGTTGTTTTTAGGAAAGCAAAACATCCGTTGCGTTTCACTGCTGGACTTGCAACCTTCTACGCAACATGTGAACTTTCCCATGTTTATAACTTGTAAAGTATATATTTAAATGTATAAATCATATAATTAAACATAAAACGATTAAGAAATATGTATGTAAATGTATGTTTTATATACGAAGAAAAAGCGAACAATTGACATAGCACATGGACTACACCGTTGTTTTGACTTTTGAGCACAGATAAAGTAGAGACTACAGTCTACAGAACTAGAGAAAGAGATGCTATAGGTACTCTACTTTTGACACATTTTAATTTTGTCATAGACAACTTAGATCGTTTTGAAATATATTATAAAGACTTTATTCCTCACCGCAAATATTGTTCAGTTTGGTAGTGTTAGGAACATTGGGAATAATGCTGATCTTTTTTTGTTGCTCACCACTTGAATCATACTCACTCTCTTGAAACCCCTTTTTTCTGGGTTCCGGGAAATCTAGCCCTTTTTACTTTCATGGTAGCCCCAAAATAAAACTGAAGTGGCAATCTGTGGTTTAAGGTTTTATGAAGTTGAACTTTTGATCTTTGAAGTAGTTTGAACTAATGAATAAATAACTCTTTGCTAATGACGTTGATATCATCTGTGGTTGATATTTGACAGTTGACTGTAGAGCTTGGAGCACGCTTGGAGCTCAAATGTCAAATGCCCAATTGTTGTAGAATTGCGTATCGGATATTTATATTTTTCCTGTACCATATTGTAATGATGTATAATGATATTAAATTTATTTTATTAAAGGTTGTGTGTACCATTTAACCTATTTGTGGTACTTACTTGCGGATACGTTATACAAAGGTTTGTTTGTTGCTTGTATGATCCAAAAGCGTCCTTTCAGTGTGTGAAAAAAAATTAAGATATCCCCAAATCGAGCAAAAAAGCGGCATGGCCTGCCACCTCCTCTCGAAGCAATGGAAGTTAGTTATCTTCTCTATCTTTTAATTTAAATAACTTCTCTTTAAGTCGCTTATTAATCGTCACACAATTTTTTTACTAAGCTAGCTAGAACTAGTCTAATACAACTAAAATAGTTAGGCCACTAGTTTTTTTACCGTCAATATATAAAAAGCCAGTGTAATAGTAAAGAGTTGTACAGAAGTTATCTTGTAACATTGCCGTTTCAACTATAGTTGCATAAATTTATTTCAAACTTATTCTGTAATGCTGATGGCTTCAGACCTATAGAGTTCAACTTTTAGTTTCTTAGTCATGAGGACATTCAGACTGTTTGAGTTGCGGCTTAAATGTCATGAAGATATGGAGATATTTGTTAGACATGGCAATTCTATTCCATTCCTGAATGATAATCTGATTGTATAATACTAATGATGGATAATAATAATAATATAACAATATAATCTCACTCATCCGGCACTTTTAAACACTGGAAGGTGCTGGATTATTGGAATGTTCGGATAACTGGATTATAGGGTAAAACACATAGGTAATGAATAAAATAAAGCATTTTATAGAGGGAATAAATGTATGTATTTATTAAATTAACATGTAAATGTAATTACTTAGTTTTAAAATAATCCTTAATTGAGGTCTGCTTTTGTGCAACTTGTAGTCCTTGGTTAAAAACCTTTTCTCGCAAGTTGTGAAGAATTATAATATCTTTAGCAGATATGCCGTTTTCTTCTGTCCATGTTATGCAGGTATTGAAACAAATCAATGCAACATCTGGTTTAACTCTTACAGTTGAAGTAGTTGGTGGCTCCAATGTTTCTACAAAGCTTTCTTCTTGTACTGCCGTCCTTATCATAAACAACATATGTTTTTTGCGCCAACTTTTGAGTAAATCGCGCCTAAAGATTTTTTTCTTGTTTTTGTTGCCTCTAAAAAAGTAATGGGAATATTCACGTCTCATTATTACTAATTAAACAAAATAAATAATAAAAATATCAGTCATTTCGAGTTAGATCATTGGCTTCAGACACAAATAAATTATATCAGAAACTTCACCTATTTTCTGGCATAAGAGGCGCTAACTTTGAAATAATTGCGTTTTTTCGGTCTTGACTAATTCCTCTTGGTTGTACCTTTGCAACAACTGTAGGAAATTCCTGTGATTTTATTACTTTAGCATGCAAAAAATCAAGATTGTGAAACTCGTCATAAGAGTGACTTTTTTATATTTAATTGTGTAGAGCCCTTTCACAAACCTTATTGCCATAATATCTTTTAAGTATATTTGTGGTTTGTTCTTTTTTAATTTATGTAGGGAAGCATCATTCTGATAATTGAAAAAATCAGAAACCTCCATTATTTTGACCATATTCTTTTGGTTTCTGTCTTCATGAGTGTTTCAAAAATTGTGTGTCTACCTCCACTTATTTCCCCGAAGATGGTATTTGGAAAATTGGCTCGGATTCTTGCAATATTCACCTACAGTGTCCTCTTGTCTTTTGGTATGCTTGACATGGGGTTTTAAATTTATTATTAGTCTTCTCTATTGAATGTTTGCGTACCAGTTGTGGAAAAAAATTGTTCTCAAGAGCGAGGATTTGTGGTTGGTCTGGATTCAAGAATTGTTGAATCTTCTTATGCGGCTTGTAAATAGTGTTAATTGAAGCTTGTTTTAAGATCCTTCCAATCCTGTCAGTAACCCACTTCACATATGGTAAGTAGGCTGGTAATCTTGGAATTGTAGGTGGCTTCATGCGGTTCCTCGGATGCTGCTGGGGCACTGGCAACTTGTGGCTGCGAAGTACTCGCTTCACATGCTGCAGTTCCCCGTTTAAATGGTCAGCGTCACAGAGGTAGTTGGCTCTCTGAAACAGTGAAAGACCAATAGCAGCAAGTTGGGAAGGGTGGTGGTGAGAATCATCATTGAGATACCTATCTGTGTGGCTTTGTTTCCTAAATACAGTATGGCCAATAGTACCCGCCCGTCCCCTTAAGATATTAATGTCAAGAAAGACCAGTGAGCCATTTAATTCTTGCTCCAATGTAAATTTGATGTTATTGTTAATGGAGTTAGGATGGTCTAAAAATGCAGGTATGTATTCTGTGGGAAGTATAGTAAATGTGTCATCTATATAGCGCTTAAAAAGCCTCGGTTTGATTGGGGCTGAAACCAAGGCTCTCTCCTCGAAGTCTTCCATGTAAATGTCAGCTATAACGGGGGAAACCGGAGAGCCCATGGCTACCCCATTTACCTGTGTGTAGAATTCACCATTCCAAATTAAATAGCCTGATGTTAAGCAAAATTCTAAAACCTCTGCATATTCTAATAGCATATTGTGTTCAACTAACCGTTTCTTAACTATATTGATGCAGTCAACCACAGGTATGCTTGTAAATAATGATTGAACATCAAAACTAACTGACATAGTTATCTGTAGAATACTGGAAAAAGTGCATAAATGGTGAAACTAATTATTATGATCTATATTTATATTTATTTTTATGATCACAGATATCACTATATCACCATCGTCAGTCTTAGTTATAGTTATGTTCGGTAACTCAGTAAAGCTATGGCCAACCAAAATATCATACTTAATCACACTGTTATCAACAATAACTATTTACTATCCTACTTGTAGAACCCCATTGTTTGCAATACCTCGCATTGTAGGCAATTGCTCCGATGACCATCGAATACCTAGTTTCTCTGCGACCTTCCGTCGCGTCGTAATAATGTACACTGGCTACCTAAATCAAAAGAAGATACATGCCGTATTTGATCCACGTTTATCCACGTTGCAATTTGAAAAGACACAATTGTGTGTAGAATTGGCTGCTCTTCTATAACAAGGGAATTCCACTGTTTGCGTTGATTTAGCCCTCTATTGCATGAATTATTAAATTAAAAAGAAAAAAAATATTTTTATGTTTTAATGTGTTTTAATAGAGCTTGTAAGATAAAATATAAAGGGAAAAAAAATGAGTATCTTATTTAAAAAAAACACAGAAACCAAAATTGGCTTCCCTTGCAATAACGTCTGTGTATGAGACTGCCATTTTTGGCTTACTATGCACAACAAATACTAAAACTTACACAAGGTGAAATTCTTTAAAACAGTTTCTTTTCTCATTCAAGCAAAGAAATACGTCACATTTCTCACATTTTATATGAGAACGCAAAGAACAATCATTCTGACATAATTGACGATTCTTTTGGTGTATCGGGAAATGGTAAATTTTGTCTGTACGTACTGAATTTAAAGGTAGGTTCTGCACTTTTGCTGGGGTTTTCTTTAGATTTCGTGTAACCAATACGTAATCACGTCGTCAAAATAACTTGATCTCTTCTGCAGTGGTATGAAGGGGATTTTTCAAAAATCGATTTCCTAATGTTAAATAATTTTGGGTTTTGAACATTAATTGATCCTTGTATCTATTCAAAAAATGTCTTACTCAACACCACCTTGTCAAATATGTAGGTTTTGTTATTATTTTTTTTAATAGTCATGAACTGTTAGCTTACAATCCATTTGTGATAATGGACAACCAAAGTCCCAAGTAACTATAAGAACTTTAACAAATTTTGACTCTGCTTCGTGAGTTAAACGAAAACGCGGGACAGGTTTGTTGGTACGGAGATTTTTTACTCTTTTTCAATAGTTCTCCTACCGAGGAGGGTATTCCGATACCGAATTCTTTATCAGCGTTATAAGAAGTAGTTTGTTTGTACTTTACTAACTCTACGGCCATTAACAGTATCTCTTAAAAAGTACTATAAAACGCAGTCGGCCGCTTGATTTGAATCGATTTGCGCATTCAGTCTACATTCTACATTCCGTTCCCTCTTCTTGGGATTCTGGACTAGATCGATGTAAAGTTGGAACTAGTCCCAATTTCTAATAGTGCAGCATTTAATTTTTTGTTCCGTTGTCGACGCGCTTGTTTGGAGTCCATATTAGGGTTGTAACAGAGGTGTTCTTAGCGGAGGCGGATGCGGAGGAGAACAGGTTCGCCTCATGTAATAATTTATGAAAAGCTTTACAGTCTTTCGGAAGTTTGAGGATTCCTGTTCCAAGTATTTCTAGATCATTAAGAGTATGATTACAATTTACAGATAACTTACTAATACTAAATTGTACATACAATTTAGTTGATTGAGAGAATTTATAAAATTTCTCTTCTTGTATAGCTAAATTAATTGCTTCCGATAAATTATTATTATTTTATTATTACGAAATCGTATAATGTTGGAAATATGGCCTGGCAATTCTAATAAAAATGTGTGTAAGGCTAATTCTTCCGTAGTCGCTAGGCGTCCTTTTGATTCATCCTTATCGGAAATTGAATGTGAAATATTTGTTTGCAAACGAGTTAAACACGTTTGCAATCTATTCGAATAATCAAAGATACTCTACATTTGATTTCATGTGACAGTTTTGAAGGTCTAATAATAAATGGCTCCTTTGTTTCCTTTCCCCAAAATCAGCCTTTAAAAATAATTTTAAGTCTCCTCAATTATCGAATATTTTTAATGAACAAATCGCGTCGGTCTTTCCGTCCAACTGCGATAATATGTATTAAAATAAATTGTCCGCCTGTGTAGGGCTAGCATTATTAAATGCATTTTCGCAATTTCTGATAAAAGACGTTAACTCATTCCTATCCCCGTCAAATGGTTTTATAAACCTGCATAACGAATTGGAATCAGCCTAAACTGATATTTGATCCATTTATTTATAATTTTTTTATTTATTTATTACAAGAAGTAACATTACAGGGGAGTCCCCAAAGCGTTACAACTAAGACTTATAAACTAACTATTATAACTAACTATAACAATAACTTTTATCATATAACTAAGAAAGTGGGTTGTTGATTAATAACTTATAGGAGTGAAAACAAAAATAAAAATTAAATTTATGATGTAAAAAGATATTAAAATTCAGGCAATTCCGAAGTAATAAATATGTATTTACAAAATAAATGCACAAATAAAACGCATCGCACTCAACGCATCAGCAACTTTTCGGTGAGCCGCGTGTGGCAACGTGATGTAAGGCGAGCATCCTTCCGTTGACCCAGTAAACTAGAACAGTGGCACGTGCAGAAAATACGCTGTATCTCGTGGGTGTTGCTGTCGTGGTACCCCTTTAACACACTGTTGAATTATAGACCTCTTGGCTTGGCAGTGAACCCTCAGGCACAATAGTCTTTATCCTCGGGAACCCGTATGTGTTTGGTCTACTTTATCTACCGAAAAGACCAAGGTCTTCCAGTTAAGGATTAGCTTCTCTTAAGTTGTGAGATAAAATCCCACTTTTCTTCTGACACCAAATGTTAGAGTTGGTCTCTTAAGTGTCTTTAAAAAAACAACCAGAGTTATTGGATGGCATCGCCACCGCATAATAATATGACGCAAATCAGGTTGAAAGGTAGGGCCAAGCATCAATTCAGCATTTAGAGAAATAGCATTACAACCAGGACAAGAAGCATCAAAAACAACCCGGACTTCGGATGTGCTTTTATCTTCACGCACCACAGCATGATGTGGTAAATAGACAGCATTTCTTGGAACTTCCAACTCAGGTATAACTTCAGCATGATCTAAGTCCAGATATTCTTGAATGACAGACGTGTATTCCTTTCCAAATCCAGGATTGCGAATTAACTTCCTTTCCAAACTATTGAAATATTTACCAGCTATATCTTCTAAACCACCTAACTTACATTGGGGATTGTCAGTTTTAAAGGGCAATCTAACAATGTAACGACCTGTATCATCTCTTTTGGTAATTTCAGAGTAAAATTCTTCACACTTCTGACACTTCTTCGAAGATTTCTTTGATGTATTTTCCATCGGAAAAAGGTTTGCACTTTTGTGCTATTCTGTAGCTTACTTGGAAAAAAGCTTCAGTTGCAGCTTTACTTTGCAGAATAGCAACTACCAAATCCTCATTTATATATTGCAAAAAATAATAGATTTGTCAAAATTTTCAGTATTTAGTGGCAAATAAGTTGGTTCTATAAATATGATTTCATTAGGATTAAACTTGCTCGATGACCACTCTGTAATATTACGAGATTCTGAATTTATCCGACTATGATACCCACGACGACTACTATGGCGCTGACCAGAGGCGCGAATTCTAGGTCTTCAAATGCAGAACAGATATCATGAACACGTTCAACACTGACAAGTAAACGAGAATACGAGCGGTTAAAACATATAATTTATTTCTGGGTTTACTTACTGTGACTCTGCAACATCTGGCATTTTAAAATGGTCAACTTGCTTGAAATCACGCATCCTTGCTAGCTCTTTTTCTGATCATCGTTTAATTTTCGTTCATTTTTTGCATCCAACATCTTCGCTGCCTTAGCGGCCTTCATTTGGTCTACCAAGGAAATATACCTGAAACTCGAAATCGAATGAGTGAATTCTGCTTGAATAATTTGTTACCACAAAGGTAGTAAGAAAACCTTATAGATGATTAATAAATTCACATTCGCGGTATTGAATCATCGTAAATGAATTGTTGTTGAGCATTTTCACTATGTACGCTTATTTGTAAGAGGGATAAAATAAAAGATTGGGTATTCAAAATTATTATTTTTATGCGTCTTTGAACACGATAATCTATCTATCTCATATATTTCAAAATAAGTAAAAATATTATTAACTTTAGATGTAAGCAGTTTTAAACTGCCTACAATAACTATAGAAACATCAAAAACATAAAATAAACATTTAGAAACAAAAAGTGTACCTAATAAATAAGTAGATACATAGAAGACAACAAAAACATAATTCTAACAAAGTTTAGAAAAATATAAGTTCTACATACTACGTAGTAGTAGTAAGTAATGAGATGTTACATTTGGAAATACTCTTATTTAAAAAATATCTAACGAAGTTTTGGTAATAATTAAGTAGATACTTAAACTAATGAGATCTTAAATCTTGATATAGGAGCTTATTTTTTTAGAGGATAAATCATCGTAAAATTGATGGCAATCACGAGGAATAACAGTCTTTAATTGTTGCAAATGCTCATATTTACTTTCCAGTATACGCAATCTAGACTCATAAAGCCTTGGTACGTTGCTTATCAATGTAGGAATATTCTTTGGTCTTCGAGGTAGTGGAGTAAATTCACTTTCGAAGTGCTTTTTTCAAATTTCGAAGTGCTTTTTTCAATTTCAAAACTCGCAAGTCGCAACACAATCATCGCCAGAAACACGCCCAGGGCGTATAGAGTCGTAAACTTAGTACTCTTTAACACTGTAGTCTTTGAAGAAGGTATGATCGGGTTGTTCGACTTTGTAAGGAAAGGATTCTTTCGAGCAACATTGGTAATAGTTGCATATTGCGATGGCAGGAAAATCTCGACATTTTTGAGTTTTCTCTCAATAAGTGAATACACCGAATCCACCTCCATTTGGGTGTGGCCCTTCTCCAGATACTTCTGTGTAATGGTAACTTTCTTATCCATCGCTAATCTTAGGAGAGCGTTAGAAACAATACTGTTCCTATTCTGCGCAGTACAACCATCCGTCCATATAATTACATCCTTAAGATTATCTTGTAACAATTTCGTTATATAATCTACAAAGAACGACGCATATGTGGTAGCTTTCAGATCACAGGCGGTCTCTTCGAACCAATAACAGGTAACATCGTTAGTACCAATGTTAAAAACTGTGAAATTATGCACTGGCAGTGCATAATTTGGTTTTAAAATATAGCGCACTAGCCGACAAAGTAGGGCATAATTTCACGGCTTGCAAATCTGCAGTAATAGTATGAGCAATCCCTTGTTTTGCAATTTCTTTATCTTTAGTCTTTTCAGCTCGAGCTAAATTTTTCAATTCGACGTGACGCTGATAATCTTCTTCAGAAACATTACCCATTGCATACGAACTACAATAATCACAGGCATCTTTTTTTGCTGAAAAAGAGCTATATTTTCCTCACTTAATATGTCAAAAAAGAGTTTTCTCGAAGCTACTGGCTTGGCTTCTGACGACGAATATTCAACGTATAGCTTGTACAATAGTGCTTTTGATTGTATTATCGGTTCTACATACTGTTTCCTAGTTGATTGACGACAATAATGTGAGGGTAATTTGGGTAATAAAGATAAATAGTGCAATGGGATGAATAAATGAGACGCGTGTTCACTGTTTGAAGACTGGTTTATTACTCAAATACAATATGCTTAAGCTACGCTAAATCTAGATAAGGGTGTCTACACACTACAATAGCATTTGACAGAATCTCGTTTAGAATTATGCGAAATCGGAGCCGGGTTCGAATTAACCGAATTCACAAGGGTCCTATCACCAAGCCAGTAGCGAACAGTCCACTCTTTTATGCCTAAGGTCGCCAGAAATGTTTTTAAACAAACTCCTTTTTGCCATCTATTTGTAAATAATATAATTTAGGATCTGATCGTCTAGAATTGCCTTCAATAGTCTTCCTTTTAACGTGTTCCGTGTCAATCATTGATCTTACATACATTTTTTTCTCAAACCATGCCATGCTCCAAAAACGATTGTAAACGTCCTTTCTAATGTCTTCAGATAGGTTTGAGCAAAAAAAAATTTTGCTGCGAATACAAAACGCTGACATACACTTAGGGCTCATAGATCTTTCAGGTTTCGGCTCTTTCTGATGGTACATCTTGTTGGATGTTGTATGAAATCTATTAATTAGATTTAATTTATATACAATTCTTTTTCTTATTAAATGACCTAATGATTGAAAAAGGTAACTTACTTGGGTATTGTCAGTATCAAATGGGTCTACTTGGATACCAGGGAGGCCCGTTCCGTAATCCTCACCCAAAGTGGACAAATATTTCGTCTCAATTTCAGTGAGAGTGAGTTTTGTACTTGGTCCTCCACCAGTACGGGATGCGGACAGTCTCATAGCTGCACATTTCCTTTTGAGTTTTCCTTTAGAGTCCACCCAATACTAAAAAACATACAATATTATATTACACTTTTAGTTTTTTGAGAAGTATTTAAAAATACATTCAAATAAAACTTACCACTAACTTTGTCTTTTTCTTAACTTTGTCGATCTTTACAGCACCCCCAACGACAGAGTTCAAATTAGAAGCCTCATCTGTCCATAGTCTTCTCGATAATTCGCGAGCTTGAGCAATTTTATTATACCCCGTCGCTATATATCTATGTGTATTTAAAAAAACCCATAGTACGGCTAGAGGAAGTTGTACGTATGATTAAGTCATATCGAAGAACTTTGCATTTATACAAAACATTCATTAGAAGTCAACATATGTAAAAATATTACTACCCATATTTTTCTATTCCACCGACTTCTATAGGGTGGAAAGACGATATCGCAGATACAATACTTTTGTCCATCCAGACAACCACACTCAAGTCCTTGGTCGTGCTGAATGCCATTTCCTCCTTTTTCATGTTTTTTTTAGTCTCGGGGACAAGCTCTCGGTTGAGTCGGAGAGTACCCATTGAGTCAGTTTTGTGCAGAACCTTAAGAATGCGAGATAAAAGGGGTGCATTATAGAAATTATCCATTATCAGTGTATGGCCCTTATTAAAGAGGGGTCGCATTAGGTTCAGCACCAACTGTACCGTGGCACTCTCCGGCTCATCCTTTTCAAGCTCTTCCCCGTGCTCCTCCGGCTGCCCAACTTGTGCTGCATGGGAATGTCCCTTGCCCATGTAGACCTCCATCCTCCACAAATAGCCCATTCTTGATTCACAAAGTTTATATCTCTTTATACCCGAGCTCTTTTAGTAGCAATCTTTTGAGCGAACGTAAGCCGCCCCTTCCAAAGAAGAAGCGACTCATCGATTGCCACATTTTGCTCGGGTACATATAATGTACTAAATTTTTTATTTAGGTGAGCGATAATGGGGATAATTTTATCGAGTTTAGAGGACGGCACACGGCAAAATGGAGACAACGTTTGATGATGATGAAGCGGGTATAAGACATTATACGTTTAAAATTGCCGATTCTAAGTTCCTCAAGAACGGGATACCAATACTCCCGCTCCACATTGTTTATAACCAGGGATTGCAGCATTAAAATTGCCATGAAGTGGCGAATTTCGTCGCTGGTAACATCTTTCCAGCGACTTGGCTTTGAATTTGGCTTTGCTGGCATGGTTAATCTTAATAAATCCGCACTGTAGCGATTACTTTCGCGCACTATGTGGGCAATTATATTGGCATCCCAAATTTTTTCAAATATTTCTAAGGGCGTTACGTTAGAATTGTCAAAAATTGGCCCAGTCGTCTCGTGGAATACTTCTCGGGCACCTTCAAAGTTGTCTAGTTCTGCTCTCCAGTCAAAATATAGCAGGTCCACTTCCGGACCCACTACATTGCGAAGGGCTTTGTCCGCGGCATCATCTAGCTCCTGAATCGGTTTGGCCAACTGAAGCTCTGTAATACTATGCAAATCCATAGGATACTCATCAATTTGCCTCGGTTCGGTCGGTCGGTCTAGAATATCATCAGGGTCGATTTAGTTGCCTTTTCCAGGCTGTACAAAATCGCGCTCGACATCGATATCTGCGGTAAGTAAGAGAAGAAATTTTGAGATTTAGTCCAGTCCAATCTTACACATAAAATGCAAATAATACGTATACATTTATACATATACTATTTTTTCCCTAAAACAACATGTTTCCTATGTCCTAAGGTAGCCTGGTAGATATCGCTGCTGAGCGATAAGGCCGCCTATTTGTATGCGTTATTTTTATCAATGTTTATGTATACTTTCATTAATGTTCTTGTGTACAATAAAGTGTTTTATTATTATGTTAATTTCACTTACCTATACTGAAATTGCTTAGGCCAGAGCCGAGCGCTCTCCTATCTGAATCTGGTACTGTACCGGCAGAATTCAGCTTCTTTATAAATTCATTGTTGAAATAAGTCGAAAGTATTTTTTAAGTTTTTTTTTAATTTATACTAACATGGTGAAAACCCCAGAAGTTCAATTTCTGCCGGCACTATATTTTCAGGTAACACATTTTTCTGAATGATCCCCGTAGACGGGAAAGCCTATTTTTTATTTTACTTAACAACTCGCTTAAACTTATTCTATTTTCAGGGGCTGGGGGGATGTAGGTTTGTCTTCGCTATAAATCTGGTCATCGAGATCTGATGCTGCAGATGAGAAATCCCATTCCTTCTCTTCTGATTTTTTGAATGATGTGCAATTAAAAAAAAAATTCTATAGTTGCTTTTATTTCTTCCTTTAGTGTGACTTCATTATTACTATTTATTAAAAAAAAAGAGTACACAGTTATGCTGAGTCATGTTTGGCAGGTCATTTATATATAAAATAAATAATAGCGGACCCAATATGCTGCCTTGAGGGACCCCAAAAAAAATTTGTTTTGTATGAAGATTTAAAAGAGATTTTATAATTTTTTACTAATTTGGTTATAACAGTACATTGCTGACGATTTTTTAAATAGCTTTCGAGCCAGTTTAGAGCATTACCCCGAATTCCATATTTCTCCAACTTAAACAACAGAGTTTTATGACCTACAAAATCGAATGCCTTAGTCTTGTCAAGCAGTATTGCCGCTGTTTGTCTTTTGTTATTTAAATTTTCTGTGACATTTTTGATAAGATGAAAACATGCTTCAGTAGTCGATTTCTTCGATTTTGAAAGCCAAATTGACTCGATACTTTTTGAACACACCTTGTATGCGAAATTATTGCTAGTAAATTGCAACTTTTTTGCATGTTATACTAATGAAGGATTGTTGAACTCCATGCAAATCTGTTGTGTCGTCTTGAATATATTCAAAACTTGGCCCAATCGTGCAATGCTCAGCTCCCACTCTTATATCGCTGAAGATGTTATAAAGCAGAATTACCCTCTGTCGCCTCTTACGACACCCACGGGTAGAAATGGGGTGGCGACACATGTATTCTAACCCGTCGCCACACGGGATAAAATGCACCCCTACAAAAACTCGCTAGTGGGCAAGAGCTCCTAGAGTTATGAATCTTCATGTGCTTCAAGAGAAATGACTGACGATTCAGACACTTTGCCTTCTTCAAAAAGTTTTGTCAAAATCTGAAGATATTTTTATGTTAGAACTTTCTTACCTCATAATCATAGGTTTGCAATCATCCGGTAACCCTGCAAGCATAAGTGTCCCAAGCCATTCATCTCCCACTTGAAAATTAATGTTTCTTAATTTATAAGCCGTGTTCATAATTTTATCACGTATTCTTCAATACTAGCACAATTATTGTCCAATGTAGTGTTTTTAAGATCCTTTAATAAGCCAACTTTTCAGAAAAGCCCGGAGTCCTCGAAAGTGTTTATTCCACACTTCTCGGGATGCTGTGGCGTTTTCGATATGAACAAAGATGATAAATTCCACCAACAAAATTATCTTAGTCTTGGCTTTTAAGTCTATAATGGCATCTTGTTGTGCAGAACCAACACAATCCCATAATTCCTAGTGTTCTAAGTATGATTTTACTGCAAACTTCCATGTCAAATAATTTTTTATATCGGCGAGTTTCAGTATTTAGAGGTTAGACATAATCATGGTGAAAATTATTTCGGTTCACTATTGGCTGAATACGGTGTTAAAACTGACCGTGGTATCTATTTTTCATTAAGTCTGGGCCTATAACCTGCGGGAAATTTAAAGAAACTCGGAAAATAGAATAAAATCAACTAGCGTATATTGCATGAACAAGAGGAATAACAAAATGGCAGCTAAAGCAGACGGGCACAAAGTACTAACTAGCACCACAAATAATATAGTGCAGAAGCATTTGTCAGTGATTGAGCAGATTTGCGCTACTAAGGCATCGAACAAGCTGCGCCTGCGCATATCTACCTGATAAGCCATATAAATGGGGGTATAAACAGCTGGTGCCGTGTGATGATAGAGGATTTGTGTACGTCTTTGAAATATACTCTGGGATTTAGAATAACGCCGATCTGAGGCCTCCTAATGAGCCAAATTTAGGCGCAAATGCCAACATTGTTATCCGCCATGCGAGGTCTATTCTCAGGGATAAAAATTACAAATTATTCTTTGGCAACTACTAGGTACACATGCCCTGAATGGATTACGTATCTTGCCAAGGATATATTCTATGGAAACCGTGAATAAAGGATGACTAAGCAAATCTAAACAAATACCATCATTGAAATATCTTAAAAGTAGCAAGAAGGAAAGAAGATATTCTAACGAATGGGTAGGCAATGTAAATGGCACATATGTCGTATAACCTCAATAGGTACAAAAGACGAAAATTGTATGCGATACCAGAAGGTTTTCAAAAAATTAACTATCATAAAGAAATAGCGGCAACAGCTGTATTCGGCAAAGTAAAAAATAGTATGTAATCGCAAGCATAACACTTTAATTCATAATGCCAAAGACGACACGACTGTCACGACGGGGTCACGGGCGGATGCTGGCGCAGCGGTCACCTCACAACCACGCGGCAACTCCACGCACACACGCGTTGCATTCGTCATTAAATGCAACAGAAGATAGTTCATCTATTTCACTTACAAGCCAGTTGCTGCTTTCAACAGCTTCGGTAGATATCGCAGATAACAAGTATCGTACTATTTGCGCTTTAAAAGACAATGGCAACGCTTTAAAAATCAATACTGTTTAATTGCTGAATCGCAATGCAAAAAAATAAATATTGACGCACTGGAGATTCATATTTACTCGCAAAAATAAAGCGCTGAAACCCACAGAAATAAATTTAAACCAAATAAAAATTTCTTTTGGCCATACTTTTGAGATGACTATGGTAAACGGAAAAGTATGCAATGCTGCAACCGGAACGAAGTCTACTAGTCGGTTTTATATTTGTGGAGCAACATCGGATAAAAGGGAGCCAAGCTTAACTGCTATTAATTTTGCGCTTTCTGTATTGCATGCCAGAATAAGATTATTTGAAAGTTTATTACATTTGGCATACAACTTGCCTGTATAAATATAGGGCAAAGAGAACTACGGAAGAAACGCAACTAGAAGAAAAAACGAAGCACATCCAAGAAAAATTTCGGATTGAAACTGGTATTAGTAGACACGCCCAAAACTAATTTCGGAAAGACCAATGATGGTAACACCAGTAGAAGCTTTTTCGAAAATGCCCAATTGGCAGCGGATATAACCGGGATAAACTATGAGCTCATTTATAGATTAAAAGTCATATTGAAGACAATTTCAAGTGGACATCAAATTGATTAAGAGAAATACGACTGTTATGCGAAGACTGTTATGTCAGCTTGAGGCCCAAGAAGATATCAATCTCAAGAATTTTGTCCGAAACTATAAAGATACTGATGACGGCAGATTCTAACATCAAAGAACCAGACTCAGATGTTGAGTAGGATGATTCAATTATATAATATTTTTATTTTATAAATTATTACTTGTATAAAATAAATAACTTAAGACTGAAACTTTGTTATACATTTTAATTTATTTGCAATAACTGTATTTATTTGTTTGGGATAAATAAATGATGATATACGTTTCATATGTTTCTTTTTGCCTCAACTCTATATAAAAAAAAACTTGACTGGATCATAATAAACACTGTTATGAGTCATATAACAAAAAAATGCATGATTTTATTAAGCTCCAATTGACATAATATAGAAATGGACCCAAAATGGGTGAAAAGCGCCCACTCCACGCGCTTTCCTGTGAGTGCCAACCACATATATATGCACATCTCCACCATTAAACAATGCAAAACGAAAATCAAATAAGTTACCAATAATTAAGCAATACGCTCAGAAACAAACCATTTGTGAAACTACCAAAACAAACATTTATATGCCGGAAGAAAAAGTTCTCTTATTCCCAATATTAGTAATTATGATATTCCCTGAAACATTTAATGCAAAGACCAGGCTTCGTTTTACAAAGTGGGCAATAATATAGCGTTGTTTTCAGAATGCAACGCTTCACAAAACACAACTTGCAATATTTTATTTTAATTATGCCTTGACTGTTCCTCGGCAATTCTTCGGGCAAATGAAATTTATTACGCGATGAATATAAGGAATTTGGATTTTTATTACCTCTATTGCTCGACGTAGATTCTCCGGAACTTACCCCTGTGTCAGAGTCACTTCCTTCATACGACGAATCTTCTTCAGAAGAGGACGAAGAACTACTGTCCTCCGTTTCCCTTTAAAAATGTGTTTTACTTTACTGGTTGATACAAATTAAGTTACCATACTATACGTCTTAAATTTACAATTACTGTATAAATATAATTTACTATTATTTTGAAATATTTTACATTTGTATGACCGTTTTGAATTATTAAAATTATGATAATGAACTAACATGATGCATTGCGATTATGATATTGAGTTAAAGAAAAAATTGATTGTGAGTTAATATTGCTAGTTTTGTAATTAACAGAAAAATAAATGTAAGTTACCAATCATTATCTTCAACCACAGCAGATGGTCCAGGAACTTCGTTGTCGCACATAGTAGAAATTGCTTCACTTAAAATCACTGTGCGAATTTAAGACACGTCCGAACTGTACGATGTTCGCAAGCAGACTGAATACTGAATTGTAAATATTGGCTATATATATAGGTGGTTGTAAATGTATTTGAAAACGATGCCGGTAGTTTTATTACACCCCTTTCTTTGTGGACACCGACTATTAGATAAGATTTTCACGGAACAAAAGCGCATTCTTTCTCAGAATTGAGCTTTGGTTTAGTACATGTATTTTTATGACATCGGTGCACGTGCAACTAATAAAGTATAATTTGTAGAAATGATACAATTCTTTTTATGGTAAATCGTATAACGATCATCTTTTATAATTATATTTATAACAATATTCAATAACTTTTATTATGCTTTTACAATAATCTTTTCTCTACAACGCCGAAAAACCAAGAGATTCAAAAACACGCGGCAATTTCAATCTTCGTTGGCCAATCACAATGCGGGATTGCCTTTTAAACGTTGAACTTGCAATAGCTGACTAGTTATTTAAAATAGGTTACTGAAAATAAACAAAATAATAATTAAAGGAAAATTGCTAACATATTTAAAAATTATATTTATTAACCCAATTTTTCAGTTTAGCAAATTTATTAAGGCTGCCTTACAAGATTTAAAAGCATCCCAATCATTGAACAACTTTTACAAGAAAGGAAAGTGCATGAACAGCAAATACAAAAAAAAAATATTTACAAAAACACACATATAAAATCTGAGTTGGCAGAAATTCACATCCAATACATGGATAGCCAACAACAACGCAAAGAGCTATAGGACTATATTCTTAGCTTTGAACAGTGCCCAAATGGCCTTAAACAGGCTTTTAATCGTATTGCTGGGTTGGAATTTAGTCTGTTAGAGGTGCAACAAGGCACTCTTAAGCTGGAAATCTGTAAGTCTCACTCCAAAACCTGCCCCAGTCTTTTTAAAGAGTTTTGTTTTTATATAATTATACATATTCATCGCGATTTAGGAATTGTGACGTCACGTGGCGCCACAGTTTGTTGATTGTGGACAGTTTCAAAAACTAAATGATAATACAAGTAGTTCTACGATTATGCGGTCTCATAAGAAATTTTAAAAATTCTTAAGATAAAAAAGATTTATCAAGCGCACTAATATTTTGAAAAACAAATGTTCTTTAAAACTTTTTAATATATTAAAAAAACAGAACAAAGGCTTGATAAAATTGCATTGTAAAAAGGTATATGATGTGCAAACTGCTGAACATAGTTTGAGTGAGACAGCCGATTCTCAATAATCAAATAAAACCATATGAAGTCAAGAAATGATTGTAGTGTCGGGGGTTCGGGCCAATATTAAGCAATTATTATAATCACAATGTTATAAATAGTTGTGTCCCAAATAGTTCATACAACTACCTACTTAGTTCATTCACTTAAAGAGTTAAACTTGAATAATAAAAACATTGTGATGATGTTTTTTGCCAATAGTATACATGTTAATTATATTAATATATGTTTCAAATAAAAAATAAATTTCAGATATTCATAACAATATTCATTACTAGCTTTCCGCCCGCGGCTGCGTCCGCGTGGACTACAAATTTCTGTACTTTGTGGATTTTCGAAGTAGAGGTGGTATGACAATTTTTAAGAATTAGAAACGTACGTTTGTAAAAATATATCTCGTAAAAGGTTTAAGTTCGAGGTATATCCGACATTAAGTATAACAAAAGTGTCACTGTTCAGTTTTATATAATTCTAATAATTATATTTTATTTACTAGCCTTCTGCCCGCGGCTTCGCCCGCGTGGCCTACACAATTCTGTACTTTGTGGATTTTTGAAGTAGAGGTGGTATTAAGATTTATTTTTAAGATTTAGAAACGTACGTTTGTAAAAATATATCTCGTAAAAGGTTTAAGTTCGAAGTATATCCTACATTAAATATAACAAAAGTGTCACTGTTCAGTTTTATACAATTCTAATAATTGTATTTTAATTTTTTTGCAAAATATTTGACATTTTGGAAATCTGTCGTGTAATCTCAGGATAAAAGAGTTGATGTTTCCATGGATTTAACACATATTTGCTTATGGACGCAAATAATATCTTCTGCATGTTGGTTAGTCTTCGTTGTGATTAGCCGCCATGATCGTAATCTACTTTCGAGCTCAAGGGAAGGCTACATTTATCAATAAAAAGTGCTTTAAATAAAACTTAAACGATTAAATTTAATGTACCTACGCGTATTGATGATGTGTTTTGATGGATCACTTTGAACCGTCATATCTTTTTTATTTGCTAACCAATTTGAATGAAATAAACACCGTAATACATTATCGAAAACCGTATTTAAATCGTTCAAGCCGTTTCGAAGTTCACTGCGTACAAACGCCCGACAAACAGACAAACAGACAAACCGACAAACAGATAAAAATTCTAAAAATCATTGTTTTGAGTTTACAATCATAAATAAAACACGAATCACTAATTTTTTCTTGAAAATATTAAATGTACAGACACGGCTAGTCTACGATTTTATTATATGTATAGATTTTTTGCAAAATATTGACATTTTGGAAATCTGTCGTGTACTCTCAGAATAAAAGAGTTGATGTTTCCATGGATTTAACACATATTTGCTTATGGACGCAAATAATATCTTCTGCATGTTGGTTAGTCTTTGTTGTGATTAGCCGCCATGATCGTAATCTTCTTTCGAGATCAAGAGAAGGCTACATTTATCAATAAAAAGTGCGTTAAATAACACTTAAGATATTAAATTTAATACACCTACGCGCATTGATGATATGTTTTGATGGATCACTTTGAACCCTCATATCTTTTTTATTTGTTAACCGATTTGAATGAAATAATATAATAAATCGGTTAAGCCGTTTCGAAGTTGACTGCGTACAAACGCCCGACAAACAGACAAACAGACAAACCGACAAACAGACAAAAATTCTAAAAATCATTGTTTTGAGTTTAGAATCATAAATGAAACACGAAACACTAATTTTTTCTTGAAAATATTAAATGTACAGACACGGCTAGTCTACGATTTTATTATATGTATAGATAGATATATTATTGTTAAGTATGTACTTTACTTTACCATACTAACCTAGTTTCACACAGGAATCGAGACAAAAATCTATAATTTGAATTTAAATTTGTAAAATTTGGTCAACCATCACAATGATGGATTTTTATTGTCTGATATAAATTCATGCATTAAATCTTTTAAATGTGCAAATGATATAGTGTATCTGCCTCTTAGGTCTAAGAGACAACTTGCTTAATAGCAAACTATATTTTACAACAGCCTACGCAGGCATAATACAACACGAAATAATACGCTTTTATGTAGTAATTATATTTTACAATTTTATAGTACATGTATGGGCACGGATGCTGGGTTTGGGTGCTCTTCAATGAAATCTTTATTTCTTGATATTTAAAGAAAAACGTATATTTCTAGAATATTTTACAAAACGTATGTTAATTCGTAAGAGGGGAACAGCGGAATGGGCGAGGTTCGGTGCTCCGTTGTACGCCCCGCCGAGGAAGCTTTCGGACGATTTTCACGTGAATTATTAGTTTCGCCACTTGCCGACAGAGGGCCTCTTAAAGTATTTGAACAGTACATATTATATTTTACAATTTTATAGTACATATAAGTAATGACAATAAATCTAGCCTTAAGTTAGATTTAAACTAGTTCATAAGACAACAGCTAAGCACAATTTTTCACTTGTTCATCAAAATATTCAGAGCTTAGCTAGCAAGCTATTGGTAATAAAATTATTATTACTTAAATGAAAATTGTATTAAGATTTTTTGTGTAACGGAACATTGGTTTAAAGAATCATAATCGTTTTAATTTTGATAGTTATAGAGTAGGAAGTATATTTTTTAGGAAAATACTATTCACGGAGGTTCTGATATTGACTTCAGAATAGTATTAAATTTATACTAATTATAAAAGTTACAATAAAAAAAATATTATACAAAGCTTCACAGATAAGAACATCTTATAATGACATAAATATTTCTAGCGAAAAAAAACAATCGGTCTTGCGAAAGATTATCCGCTTTTGTCTTGCAAATTTTCAAAACTTATACCTGTAAAGCCTATTGTCTTTTATTGTTTATGCTATAAGCGATGCAACAATTTTATTGCCGGTGCAATAAATGCCCCTGATAGCGACAAGATTAAAACGAAGCCTATGAATGAAATTATTTCAAAGAATTTTATGAATTGGATTGTTAAAAATTCGTTTACCGACAATAGCGCCGCTGATATTTATACGAGAAATTATTTTTTTGCTACACAGTCTGGTTGCGTACGTTGTACAGAGCAGACCTATTTATTGCGAGTGAGATCTTGTGAAGTGGATTTAATATCATGGACGCCAAAGATTTTTCCGAATCTTCTTCGCCTGCAGATAGTGAAGGGTAAGAATTTTTGCTTACATTTATGTTAATCAAACTTGATTGGTTTTAATTAAAAGTTCATGCTCGAAAGTTTTACTAGTTTCTAGATAAATTTTATAATTTAAATTTAATCTCGATTTTTGCTCTTGTACAATTCGTAATTACAACGAATTGTTATTCGTTTAGTTCTATAAGGTGTCCCGTGAGACAGCAGCACACTATTAGATATGTTAAGACCCTAACTACTTCATGTAATATTGTATTTTAGATTTTGATAATCGATTAAAACATTATTTATATGATACAGGGAATACGAAGTGGATACTTCGGCTTCCGAAGGAGTGGAATCGGCAACCGGCTCGGACGACGAATATCCCAGGCCTAAAATGACAAGGGAGGAAATTAAGGCCCTGTTCACTCCTCCCTACCACTTCTTCCATCTTGGTAATGCACGTAGAACGGATTCTGGGCGGATAAGAACGGTATTCGGCGATAAAATTCATTTACCGGCTCTAGTTAAGGGAAAAAAAGGCTCCAAATGGAAGTATTGTTGCGTGCACTGCTTTGGAGCACGCAATGTCAGTAAACGGTCGAAGTTTTATTGTCCAATATGTGACATCGAGCCCAGCTTGTGTTTAACTTGCTTCAGGGAATATCATCATTACTGACATTTCCTGTCACAAAAGCATTCATCCAATTGGTTTGTAGGACATTTGAATTTCTCTCTTTTCGCTTTACATTTTGCTTTTAAGTCTTCTTCTTTTCTGTGTACGTTATTAATCAATTAATGCTACATTAACCGTAAAGATTTCCTTTTAAATTTCCTATCACATTTTGTATGTCTTTAATGGTGGAGATGTGCTCAAGCAATGGTTGGCCATCACAGGAAGGCGCGGGGTGTGGGCGCCTTTCACCCGACTTGGGTCCATATTTTTATAGAAATAACGATATCGACGAATCACTTTTAAAAAATAATAAGCAAACAAATCTTTAGCGCGAGGTGCGTTAGTTAATTAGTTACTAGTTGAAGCTATGATGCTGTTTGTCTAGCCGCCATTTTTTCTCCACAATATCTTTTATCTCGCTTGCTCCTACCAATATTCCGCCGTGCATACCGCTATCTATGGAAAGGGAAAGAACTAAACCCCTTGAGTTAGTGTACTTAAGAGATAACAATAAGTGCAGTGAAGTGCAGTGCAAAGAACACAATATGACAGTGTCTTTCATTTTATATAGACAATAAGAAATAAATCACTGGACATTTTCTTAAAAACTATTATTAGAAATTTAAGTTAGAATTAAATTTCTCATTAAAACCTACACAGCTAGATTGCAATATAAATGAGGAATCCATTCAAGAGGACTTCTTATAAGAAAAAAAAGAATGTGAGCATGGATAGCGGTATGCACGGTGAGAACAGACGAGGAAATGTTGACTTTTGTGAGCGGCATCCCACGGCGTACAGCGGACGCGGGACACATTCGAAGTGTTACGTACGAGCGTATGGTGGCTTCTACGGGCGGAAGGACTCTATGCGTACCATTTCACTAGGGTTCAGCTGAATGCCGAAGACTATCAAGCGCGAATGCAGGTTTGTAGGTGGTACTAAAACAGCCACAACCAATATTTTGGACCGACGAGAGTACCTACGTTCACGCGAACAAAGTTGTTCAATATACATAATACTCACCACTGGGCGCCAAGAAGGAGAAGAAGGAGAAGGAATAAAGCATAACAAGGGAATAGAGCGAAGAGCTAGCTTATTAATAAAGTCTTCCAACCATAAAGAGGAATTATGAGAAGAGACTATGTGGTCAGAAAAAGAAAAACCTAAATATTTATATATATTTCCAAGCAATTAAAGGAGGAGTATTTATTATACTTATTAAATATTTCCCCCAATAAGTGAATCTGCTCGGATACCTCAGAAGCATCATCTTAATTATGACAGTACCTAGACAGACAGTTTGGATCTATGTATCCTATGTCTGCATGAATTCAAACTGTAAAATTTCACCCAATGTGATCTGGACAGTAATCCTATATCTGCATTCATTCAAAATGTTTACTTTCACCGAATGTTATCTGAAAACGAGAGACGATATTCCGATTTTGACCTTGTTCCTTTCCTAGTACACATTTTCAAAATTGAAACAGATCGTTCTTCTGACACATTTTTATGTACTATTAAGGTGGGAAAATTACTGGTTAATAGCGGCGTTAAAAATATTACTGGAGATGGCATTAAAAAGAAAGGCAGAAATCGTGACTGTGTGAAATTCACTAAGGCTGGCATATAGTTATTCACGTATGGGTATAGCAAGAGGTGTACCAATAGACATTTCGATGGAGTAGCGTAGAAGCTTTGGAGATTCAAACTGTATTTGGAATTGTTCTGAAAGTTCGCAAACAAATTAACTCAGAAACTCCCAAATGGATTCCAACTGCAATAGTCGTCTACACTTTGCAACGACAGAGGTTACTAGACAAAGTGTATTTGTTTAAAGCTTCCCTTACCGTGGAAACATACCTTTTACCGACTGAAAAGAAGAATGAAGCCCTGCAGATTCGAACACACTCAAATTTAATGCGGGTTAAGCCTCATTGTTTCCGTTGTTCTAGCGATCACTTTGGTGATAGCTGTGACATTATCCAATCATAGGCAAGCAAGTGCTCTTAACTGCTCAGGGTTCCACTTTGCGAAAAATAAAAACTGTCCTGAACAGTCTCGGCAAAAAAAAAATCAAATTGGTCAATCTGAAGAGAGCATATCCTATCATGAAGCTTTCTATCTGGCCTTTCTTTCTAATACAACATTCTTAGAACTTGCAATGATGTAGAATTACTGGACGACGTGAAAGATTTACTGTACAAAATTTAGCCTGATACAACGGATCACTAGAAGTATACGCCCAAACAAACATGTTATACTCAGTTTTGTTAATAATTATGATCCTATAAGCTAATTGGGGCGACTATTCCCGCGGTTTAGAATCTCAAATTGAATTAATTGTTATATAGAAGGATTCCTATCCTTATATCCGTCGGTAATGGTGGCCAATCTCAACAGAAATCAGCCAGGTATGCAACAGATATTATAGTTCACAAGAATGTGCGCAAACACAGATGCACTCTCTATTCCTTCACTCTCATAACCCTCAGGGGGCAGACCGACTCTCACGGAGAGAGATCAGGCGCAGGACCGACAACACACGTGCTCTCCGAGGCACGGGGGAATTTCAACACTTCCAACACCAACTTTCAGACTTAGGGCTGCTATTAAGACATTTAGTACATAATATAGATACAATCAAAATCATTTTTTTATTTTACTTCCCTTTAATATTATCTAAACGTAATTCATGAAATGCAACATTTCACAGGACATTAAAATAAAAACAATAACATTTGGAAAATGTATGTACAATTAATTGAATATCAAATAGATAGTATGTTAACTTTGACTGGACCATTTTCAACATTCTGTTTCAAGTGATAACAGATTACAGAATACTAAGTTATTTTTTTATTAGATACGCGGTATTCGGCATCTTCTGCGCTATTTAGACTCGGCTAAATTTTCTTAAATTATAAAAAAATACAAGCGTTCATGTTAGAACGTGTATACGCAACAAAATAAGGAAAACCGAATAATTTGGCCGAATATCCAGGTCGGTAAAGTTTAAACCGAATAGTATTTGTTATTCGGTTATTCAGTGAAACCACTAATTTTATGATACAATATATGAAGTATTTAAAACTTTTGACACCTTTAGAAATATACTTTATAGCAATTTTTTGAATAATGTACACTATTTATATCGTTATATTTATTGATTTTTAAAAATTAAAAAAGTACATATTATATGTATTTATAAAGAGCATTGAAATTTTAAAGTTAACATAATTCATATCGAAAATCTAATTTAATTGAATGAGTTATGAAAGTATAAACATTTATAAAACGGCAGTATACTAAGATTATTAACAAGATAAGTTCGCAAGGCTGGCTTTATATAATAAAAAAATATAAGACACTAAAAAGAGTGTGTCAAAAATGTTGTCCTGTACTTTAATATTCTATGATTAAATTTCATGGTCCGTATTATGAATTAATAAGGCCATTAACAATACAGTATTAACAATAAAACAATAAAAATAAAGTAAACATTATTCATAGATCATAAATTTTATTAGAACAGGTCATCTGGCACCCAGGATGTAAATATCAGCCATATAAAATAATAAATTATTTTATTTTTTTACATATTCAGTGGCTCAAACATGTAAAACGACAAAATGTGTTTGGATGCAATTGAGCATACATAGTACTAATAGAATTCCTTATCTTTGTCGCGGCATTTTCTTGTGTTTATTTTAACGCGAGTATTTTTACTACAGGTTAATAATAGTAAACGGTGTTTAAATATTAAATTAAATCCTTAAAAAAATAATCTACACTAATATTATAAAAAGGGAAAACTTTGTTTATTTTTCTGTAATAAATAAGCTCAAAAACTACTGGACTGATTTTAAAAATTCTATCACCATTCAAAAGCTACATTATCCACAAGCAACATAGACTATATATATAACATTATGCTACAGGAGGGAAGCTGATCAGTTAGTATCTTATAAATTCATTATAATTGTATTTTTATGAAAGACATTTACCATCTAATAAAAATTATGACCAATGTTATTATTAAATCTATGTACAACAAATTATTTTTGGACTTTTTACCACTCACATAAGTGTCCACTTTTCAACACGCGCAAAGTAGTCACAATCGGCACTGTACTTTTACACCTAGTAACTTCACATCAGAGCCAGGTCTGACCAACCACTAAACCAAAACTACCAATATTATTAATTTCTTTCTATCAGGCCATAGAACCATAGTTACAGTTAGTATTTACAATATTGAGTTTTGTACTTTATCCAGTTAAAATTCTACAAAATCTTGAGAGAACCAGGATAGCCCAAAAGTGCTTACGTTGTTATATAATGAATATTTGTTGAACCACTTTGAAAGTATCTTTGTTCTATGAAGATGTGCAGTTTTAACTGGATATAATAATAGATTCAAATTTATTTTACAATATATTTATATAATATTTTATAATAATTTTATTTTACAAAATATGTATGGCTCTACTGGCTTTATATTATAGTACAGGTATGGAAGAAGAGTGTGTATTCATATCAGTAATGTACATAAGACACATCGTAATATTCCTTGTATAGAATATCACACAAATGAGTCCTTATAAATCCTTTCTTTTCTCGGGTCTCAAACTATATTAGTACAAAAATTTTATCTACATCAATTCAGTGGTTTAGGCATGAACAAGACAGACCAAATTACTTTATCATTTATAATATTAAATAGTGATATACTATACAAACGCTTTACGTTTTTCCATTATCATAGATATCACTACCTAATAATAAAATCACACTACATAATATTTAAAAAGAGCCTTCCTGATGTCTGCATGCTTAAATCTTTACAACTGCCGAACGGATTTTGTTGCGGTTTTTTAAAATATAGAGCGATTCAAGAACAAAGTTTTAATGTATATAACATGCATAATGTACGTGCGAAACCGAGACGGGTCGCTAGTTAAAAGGTCTTTGCTTTAGTGGTACATAACGTCACTCAACATCACTTATACACTATCTAGGTCCGCGAGAGCACTAACACTTAGCACTGGGATTTGGCACTAACACTTCAAACACACTGGAACTACAACTGGGCGATAAAAGTGCTAGATTCATAAATCCAGCATTTAACGAATGCAGCACACAGCACTAATTCTTGACATAACCTTCACTGATACTTGTCTCAGAAGTTAAAGTATGTAGTAACTCATGGGAACAAACATATGGAAGAAATCCTGCAATCCTTTAACACATCCAACAATTTGTATGATTCCCTTGGTTGATAACACAACTATATCACTAGTATCCCATCTAGCATTTATCATTATCAAGGTTCAGAATCAGCACTAATCAGCACAAAAATGTCCGCCCAGCACTAAAATTTCAGCACTTCAGCATTAGTACTTCCCGCGTCCCAGTTAATGTCTCCAATATCATTGTTTCCCTCTCTTGCCGGGTGGTTTCTGAAGCTGGAAGGCATCAGTTTGAGCTCCGAAGCTTGTGTTGAGTGAGGTGTTCAGGTTCGGTTGTGGTGTAGGTTGCCAGGCTGATCCTGGAATGAAAAAATAAATAATTAAATATATATTCCACATAAATGGACATTTTACACAACACCATCTAGCTTATACCCAAACTAAGCTTGTACTATGTTCACTAGATAATTGATAGACATACTTAAACATACTTTTTTTTGTAAATACATACATACTATAGATAAATTGACACCCTTAAACAAAGATTGACACTGTAACTTGAGGATTTTACAGATTTCATTCATATTTATTTTTAAAATATTTAAATTCAAATTGTTTATTCAAATTGGCTTTTTGGAAATGTCACATACCTTTATTTTATTGACATAATAAGTATGTTAACATTGGCTGTGATACAAAAGTTCAAAAACATGTGTTACAACAAATGTTATGGTGAGATATTTTATTACTAAAGTTTTTTGTATAGAAACAGGATTGACCCAAATCTCACACTGCGCGTGTACAAAATCTGTAGTCCCGAAAGCTAGTAAGTAAAAGCTAGTATTAAATGAATTATTTAAACTTACCAGGTGTTTCAGCAACGGGGAATGTGGACAGTGTACTCCCTAGATATGTGAATGGAGTTGGACCTGCCAACTGTTGTAAATTTCCTGTGAATTATTGAAATTATTATTAATAATTAATAATTATTTAAATGCTTATATATATATGTGGCAAAGATTTACTTTTAAATACGACATTTCTGACACTATTAGTTGATTATAGTATATATTCTAGATACACAGACAATTTCCAATCCAAGTCTAAATTCTAAGTAATTTTCTAATACATCTCACTAACTATATTCATCATAATTTTAATGTTTAACATGTACTTTTCAATAGAATATTCGTAAGTGTAAGTAAATATAAATTACAATTCTAAAAATTACCAATGGAGAATGACGGCTCTAAGAACCAGCAAAGTGACTTTAAATCATAATTTTATACACCAAAGGAAATAATTCCTTGCACAGTATTATTATTCTTTTAATATAAGATATAATAACCAGCAAACTGACTTCAAATCAGAATTTTATACACCAAAAGGAAATAATTCCTTGCACAGTATTATTATTCTTTAAATGATACAAAATTATGATAAAAATAATTACCTAAAGCAGCCCTCGGGTCTGAGAGCACAGCACTGTTCAGACCAATATCGCTGAAGTTGCCCGACTTCGATTTCTTTCTTGTACCTTCAGCATCGCGGAGTATTTGGTCTAAGCTGGCATTTGCTGAAAAAATAATATAATATTGTAATGTATTTTTAATGATTTTTGTTTGTAATTTATCAATGTTATTTAAAACTAATATATAACAAATTTAATTGTACCATATGCAAGCTGTTCAGGGCAAATGTGTTAGAACTGAATAAACTAAAACACCATTGAATTTGCTTTTAAATATAATTTCATCATCAAAGGTATTTATTCATAAATATAATATTTTGTTAAAAGAAATTGTATTGTAAATGTATCTCATATACATCCAAATAAATACATTTTTGCATACGAAGGCAATGTAAAGAAAAATAAAATTATTAAGCATAGCGTCATTTTGGTCTCGTATTCGATCATCACGCAACGAGATTCTTGGTACGTAGGCCGAGTACTGGCATCACTCTTTTTCAAAGCTTGGTCTTCCGTGCATCGTAACGCGAACCAAAAATAAGTGTTCCTATTTATTTACCCACTTTTTAATGTCTGTCTTTTTATTTGTTCCAATTGTATCTACAGAGATTCTCTTGTGTAATATATGGGTTTAGTGCCTGATGTAAAATTTAAATAAATAAATAAAAAAATAAAAATTAACCAGATTGCATTCATTAAATAAACCAAATTGCATTCCTATATATATATAACTATAAAATTCCTATATATGTAGCCTATAAAATTTTATTTATTTAAAATATAGCCTATGGTACTTGTGGATAATGTAACTTACGAATGGTGAAAAAATTTAAAATCAACATTATCTACATTATCCACAAGTAACATAGGCTAAATAACATTATGCTACGGAAGCGAAGCCTCACGGCTCAGCTAGTGTTCAATAAATGAATAAACTCACCGGACTGCATCTCGAACACATTGGTGGGGTCCTTGAGCACGTACTTGCGCAGGTTCAGGTACTGCTCCTTCTGCGCTTCCACCTGCGAGTGCACGGCCTGCAGGCGCCCCGCCAGCGCCACCAATGATTCATGCATGCGACGGATACCGAGGGTTAACTCTGAAATTTATAGTTACATTCATTAAGTTAGATTTACTGCCGTTTTCAATATTCTATCTATCCCTTGTTTTGCTTACTAAAGTCATACAAATCTATCTATTTGCACTTACTTTGATTTCAATATCCTACCGACGGATACATTTGCTATGACTTTTGTCTATCTATTGTCATATAATTTGACATAACAATCTATCCATAATCATTGATACATTGTTGAAAATGGCCATTAAGGAACTGTTTTATAACCTATAACTGTACCTGTTTACAATAAATAAAATAATAAATTATTCACGACCCGATTGGCGCAATGGTGGAGCAATGGTCTATTGCGCCGGAGGGTGTGGGTTCGATCCGCACGAGAAAGTTATGGTGTGATGATCATTGTAGTTTTCTACTGTCTGGGTGTTTATTTATCTATAGACTAATCAGGACAAAGTATGTATTTATTTATTTATTATATATTATATATTAATAATTATTATATTTAAGTATTGAGATCATAGTAAAATATGTCAAATTCAAATATTCAGGGGCAATTAACACTACGCCGTCTAGTCGCAAACTAAGTAAAGCATGTACTATGGACACTATATAACTGATAAACATACTTGTTTTTTCTAAATACATACATATAGATAATTGAACATCCAGACAGTAGAAAATTACAACGTTCATCACATCATATGCATCATTTCTACTTGTGGGGACCGAACCCACACCCTCCGGCGCAATAGACCATTGCCAGATCCACTGCGCCACTACGTCGTCGTATGATATACAAATTATATTATATAAATAAATTAAATAATTATTTTATTTAAGACAAATAAGCACATCTGTTCATCTACACATACCTTGTTCTGTAAGCAATTTTGGAGAAGATTGCATCTGTTTATCAGCTACATCCATTTGTCGACGGAATGTAATAATTTGCTGCTCCAATTCTGATATCAATTCCTTGACGTAGGTCGGCGGTGTGATGCCTTCGAGTTCCGAACCTGTGATATAATAAATACACTTATTATAACCAAATTCAAAATTGGGCTCTATTCATCACTCTTTAAGAGTAGTAAGCTCTGTCTAGTCAGGCCCACCATGTCAAATATATCTCAATATGGAACTAATACATTAAGAAAATCATCTCTAGTGTTTGTAAATAACTTAGCTAAGCTAGCTTAATTGTATCAGTGTTAATCATACAGTAGTTGCATGATTTTAAACATATGAAAAAAGTGTCAAATTCTGTACACACCAGGAAGTAAAAATAATCAGCTCATAGCCTGAAGTATTCCCATCCCATCCCTCTCCCATCCTGTTCTACTCCCCTCCTAATTTCCCATCATTAATCTTCTATCCATCTATTCTCCTTATACCCCCCCTTTCCCTAAAGCCGGCAAGGCATCTGCGACACTCATGTTGTAGATGTTCATAGGCTGCGGTCATTCAGTTAACATCAAGTGAACAAAATACTCCGCTTTCCTGCTATAACATAACAAGAATATCCCATCCCTCTCCCATCCTGTTCTACTCCTCTCCCAATTTCCCATCATTAATCTTCTCCTTATCCCATACCCATTCCTTTAAGTCGGCAGGGCATCTGCGACACTTTGATATTGCAGATGTTCATAGGCTGCGGTCAGTCACTTAACATCAGGTGAACTGCACACTTTGCTTGCCTACTATAACATGACAAAAAACACCGATCCCTCTCCCATTCTGTTCTACTCCTCTCCCAATTTTCCATCATTAATCCTCTCCTTCCTTCAAGTCAAGGCAAGACATCTGCGAATATCGCATCACTCTAATATTATAGATGTTCATAGGCTGCAGTCAGTCACTTAAGTCTTCTCTTCTTAAGTCTTGCACACTGTACCATGAAAAAAAATTTTCTTTTGTTACCGAGTGGTTCTCTGGCCGCAGTCTCAGCGGCGGCGAGTGCGGCGGCGGCCGAAGCCCTGAGGCGCCGCGACTGCGCCCGGCAGCGGGACGTCTCCGCGGAGAGAGAGAGAGCCGCGCGGAGAGTGCACTCTGCTTCGCGGCTCACCTGCAACGTGAATTGAGTTAAACAATACTTTTTAATTTATTAAAACATATTTTTTACTACCAATTCTGCTATATTGTTATATAGCACAATTGGTAGTAAAAAATATGTTCTAATATTCTGCTATATAACAATATAGCAGAATTGATATTAAAAAATTGGTAGTAAATTCACATTCCAGTATTGTAAAAAGTAATAACTTTTTATAATACTGGAATGTGAATAAATAGTTATACAATGTGTATTCATTAAAAGTATTTGAAGAGAAACACATTTTTACAACCAATTCCACTATATTAACACTTTTTACAATAATGGATCATGACTGAATAGTTATACAATATTTATTAATTAAAAGTAGTTTTATTTGAAGAAAACACACTTTTCACTTCAGATACCATAATAGTAACACTTTTCACAATAATTATTAATTTAAATACGACCCATATCATACATCATTGTCACCTGCAATATTGATACTAAAATAAATTATTTTTAGATCTACTTATATTGAAAGTTATGACCGTAAAGACACATTGTATCATAGTAACACATTTATTCCGAAACAAACATTATCTTACAATAATTTTTATTTTACAAACACTTATTACTCAAATAACATTCTGTTACAGAATTCCTCTTCTGTCTGCATTAAATACGCCATTTTTTTGTAAATAAAATTACAAAAATTACCATCACTGCCTAACCTAAAAGAATGATTAACTGCAAAATTTTGCAGATTATTTTTTATTAAAATTATATATGAGTAAAAATACCTTCTGCAAGGGCTTAATGGACACCCTCATGATATCAGAACTGAGGGATTTCTGCTTCTTCACAAACTCCTTGAAGGATTCCACCGTAGTGCCTATTTCATTGGGCAATTTCGTCTGCTTCGGTGGTTCACCTGAAACGGTAAACAGACGTTAAACATTGCCCTTTTGTTGTTTGGTTAAATTTTGTGAGAATAAAGATTAAAAATTAAGAACAAATCTCAAAATATCTATCACCATACAAATAAATAAGACAAATGTTTTTAACTTAAAACTTGATTTACCACCACATAAAAATAATACAATCATAGCAACCATTTCATATAGATCTCTGCCAGACAAGAAAATATTTTAAAGTTTAAATTAAACCTTTTTAAATAAACTTTAACATCAATAATTAAAAAATATCATTAAATTGAAAGATAAATTAATTATTGTTACACCTGATACCCAACAATTAATTTATTTTGGACAGTATTTTTAATTCAATCAAAAAACTATTAAAACATATTTTTTACTCACTTTTTCCATCTGTAGCACCGGTTGCACCACTAGTTGGAACTGATCCTCCCAACCCTAAACTTGGTGTAGCTGTAAAAACAAATGGAATTTAATATTTACATTCATCTACACTAAAATTATAAAGAGAAAAATTTTATTTGTTTGTTTTTAATGAATAGGGTCATAAACTACTGGACCGATTTTAAAAATTCTTTCATCATTGGAAAGTTACATTATCGACGAGTAATATAAGCTATACCTATTTTATTTTGGAAGAAATTACACTTGAGGAAATATATGAAAGTATGAAAAACAAAAATAAAACAAGGTTATGGTTAATTTCACGATAGACTACTTCTACTAATAATAACAATAAAAGTTAGGATGTCTGTATGTTTGGATGGTTAAATATTTGCGTGTTAATAACGGCGCAACTACTGAATATATTTTCATGAAATTTTGCATACAGGTAGGCATTAGCGGGATTAGGTGATAGGCTACTCAGAATTCCCACAAAATCAGGAACTATGTTAAATTATTTTTTATAATAAATCTTAATTCTTCAGAGTAACCATATAGCATGAAGGAATAACTGGATATGAAATTAATTGTAGGAAATGAGAAGGATTAACATAGTACCAAAAATAAGAAAATGATCTTATTCATATGAAATTAGACAAAACTATCTAGTATATGTTGTATAAATACTGACATTTAATTCAACAATTATTAAAAGGAGACAATACTTGTATAGAACAACTTTTATACCTGAACTTTGTGCACATAGAAAATTATTTGTAGTGACTTTTTCACCTGCAAGCCAAATCAAATTTGAGCAAATTCCAATACTATGTCATTTGAAATCCAATAGAGTAAAACTCTTACAATATTACAATCCTTAGTAAAAGGTGTGGAATATACGAATCTTGGATTTACGGTTTGAATCAAACAAGTTAGTATTTCTTTTCAAAAATAGTTAAAATAGAATTTTCTACTTTAGACATAATATTATTCAAATTCAAATCATAGGCTTTTTCAAAGCTCTTTTGAAACGTCGGTCGTAATTTGTTTTCTACTTTATATCAAGTCTCTTCTGTATTTTATAATAGTATTATTTATTTAAAGAAATACCACTCACAGGTAGGTGTAATGATAGGATAACAGTCCCGTCTTGCCGACTTCAAAGTATAACCCATGTCAACATTTTGTACCGGACTATTTATAGGTAGGATAGGACTTAGGGCGTTAACTCGTGGTAACATTTGAAATGTCTGGGTTATTGGTATGTAGGGAAACGGGGAGTTTGGATTCATTGTGCTGCGAAGATACATTTTATTTGAAAAAAAAAATAAGGAATCTATTTAGATTTTAATAAAAGTTTGCAGAAAATTTAAAGAACTGAATTAAATTATAGCATACAAAACATACAAAATGACTTATTTGATTTTTATACTCCCTTAGGGTATTATTTATATTATTATGTTTTAGCAGATGCATAGTGCATACTCATTATATTTGTTAATTTTTTGATTTTCCCTCACCAAACTATATCTAAATTATGCCTTTTTCATCTAAACTAATATTATTACAGAGGAAAGATCTTTTTGTATTTAATAGGCTATGATACTACAAGACTGAATTGGATGAAATTTTGTACAGAGATTCTTTGAAACCCCAGGAATGACATAGGATAGTTTTAGGCCGAAAATCCTACAAAAACAGGATATATTTGCGGGTAAAATCCCGAAGTAAAAGGGAGTTAATTATCTTTGAATATTTCTTTTCACAATATGATTATAACATTTTTTAAAAACAAAGTGCACTCTATTTCATACTCTCCTCTAGATCTAAAATTAAAAAAAATAATGAAAATACTCACCAAAACTGCTAGTAGTAGTTGTAGTAGTACTAGAGGCGAAACCGAAACCGGATTGGGCTGTGGTTGCGGTCCCAAAACCAAAACCACCCAGGCCACCGAGACCAGCACTGGTGGTTGTGGTGCCAAATGATAAACCTATAATGACATATGGGTTTTAGTTTTCACTAGTAAATATTAGGTTTTCATACTGTTAATACTTTTTATATACATCCCGAGAAATCAATGAAAATTTATTAAAATTAAAATATTGTTTATTTATTATTATTATTATTATTCAAAACTCTATCAATTGTTGTACCATAATTTTTATGCAAATGAATAATTGGGATTAAGATAACTTGACAAATAACAGAGCCAATATCTCAATATTACTAGTAATCATTACAATAGTTCTAAATCTATTCTTCTTAAAGTTCTCTTCTCTGTGTAAAAATATTTCTATTGTTAATTAAATTAATAGAGTACAATGATAACTCACATATACAATAACAATGATACTTAATATTAATATTATATGTATAAATTCACCTGTACTTGCGGCAGTAGTTGTCGGACCAAAACTTAAGCCCCCAGTGCCTAATCCTCCACCAAAAGAAGTATTTGTGGCACCAAAGGCTGGTGTTGTTGTTCCTGAGAAGAAAAATGTATAGTTTTGTAATAATCCAATGTAAAGGAGAAATGGAGCAAGCTGGTAACTATTTGGTATCCAAGAGATGGCACACGGAGCCAAGGCCGCAAAGTTAGAACTCAAAACATAGAGGATGAACTCAAAACAACTCTGGGTCCCCTTGGTTAAAGGTGGCAGCAGACAGGAAACAGTGGAAAAAGTTGGAAGAGGCCTTTGCTGAAACGCACATCGAGCAGAGAGAATTATTATAAAACTGTATTAACTTCATTCAGAAATAAAATGCTATTATATTATTATAATAATCTAATGTTGCAATCCTTGTTTCCTACTTTTTAATTTTGGATTTATAAACCTTCACAAAAAGATTTAAAAAAATTAGAAAGTTATCAATTTGAAACATTCATTAATAAGGTATATACATAAAAAAGAGTGTGATCCGAGCAGTGCATAACAGTATACTGTTTTGAATGGTGAGCGGGGCCTGAATCCTGTTCTACTTTAAGTTTTATCTTTAATACACACTTCAATGAAATCTTGTCTTAATAAAAAATAATGACATACCAAATGCGGGTGCCGCTGAGGTTGCTCCAAACGTCGGAGCAGCTGTGCCGAATGCAGGGGCAGTAGATGTTGCCCCAAATGCTGGAGCACTAGACGCAGCCCCAAAGGTTGGAGCACTCGACGTCGCTCCAAATGCTGGCGCAGCTGAAGTAGCCCCAAACGCAGGTGTAGCTGTCGCTCCGAACGCAGGAGTCCCAGTTGCTCCAAAAGCAGGTGTAGTACTCGCGCCAAAGGTTGGCGCAGCTGACGTCGCCCCAAAGCTGGACCCAAAAGCAGGAGTAGCCGTGCCAAACGCTGGGGCTGATGTCGCAGGCGTCCCGAATAGACCAGTAGATGGCTGAGATGTACCTCCTAAACCAAACCCGGGGGTTGCAGGCCTGAAAAGTTTATGTAATATTATATTATATTTGAAATACAAACGATTAAAAACAAATACTAATAAAGTGTCGTTTAAAAATACATGCATCAAAGTAACGCTTGACTTTTCTTGTCATGTCAAAATGCTACCAAAAAGTTTACAATCAAAGAGGTTATGTATTAAAAGATAAATTTTAATGTTTGTTGTATTCTGTATTAATATTTGTATTTTGTACTTACTTGTTGGCACCAAAATTAAAACCGCCAGATAAACTAGTATTAGCGGGAGCACTCGAGGGGGTACCAAACGAAAACGACATTTTCACTAATTTTATTTCATATGCCGTGGAAAATAAAGGAACTTTTTAAACAAACGATCAAAAACTTCAACAGTATCAAAGAAATTAGGCACTCATACACATTTTTTGTTATTTCTAAACCTCAAGAATAAAAAACCGCTAAAAGTAGCAAGTTCAAGTAGAACTTGCAGCTGTCAGTCGTCACCGTCAGTTGAAACTTGCAATTTTTTTTTAATAATTTATTCCTACCAAGGATACAAGTCCTTCAGTCGGAATCTTAAAGTATGAAACTTGCAAAGATGTCAGATGTTGCCGTTTGCGAAAATTAGACTGCATGTACAGTAAATTTACTAAAAGTATATAAAAAGAAAATTAAGTTATACTGATTGTGCCTTTTGAATGAAAATATTTAAAAATCGTCAGCGATTATTATTTAAAATATTAAAAAGTTTCAAAGTGTTTTAAACATGAAGTAGAAGGATTTATTGTCGATATAATTTTTACATAAATTCAGCCAATGTTTAAAATATAAAAAAAAAACCTATGTCACTGCGATTAGAATTTCAGAAATAAGAATTTCATTTCCAATTGCAAGTTGAAAATTATTTACAATAAATTATTACTTTAAAAACACATATAATATGAATTTTATGGCGAATGGTGGATGTTTAATTCAATCTTGTAAAGCAGTTTACAAAACGACTCCTACAATAGTAGAAATAACATGGCTACCACTTCACTATCCTTCAACAGATAAAAAGATAGCATTGCCTACTACGCTTAAGGTAAAGGAACAACTTTATAAAAGGCTGCCTACAGGAAACTTAACTTTTAAATCTGGTTTTACTCATAGAGATAAAGTTATAAATTATTCCGGAGTGTCTACCAAATAGAAGAGTAACAAAACAATTTTGTCATCTTATTTAAATCATCATTTTATTTAATTCAGAAAATAAAGGTTTACCAACAATTTATGCGTTTTTCTCTTTTCTTGAGTAAATAAGCATTATTTTATAACTACAGATTATGATAATATATTTATTCATATGTGAAGTGTTATAGAGCCCTCTGTTGTGTTTGTAATAATATAAGTCGTTTAAAATTAAAACTCAAAACTATTGCAATAGTTAATGAATATAAGAATAGATGGCGTTGTAACGCAAGTGTTTTTTTAAATTACCAAAAAAATGACATATTTTTTAGGTTTAAATACAAATATGTAATGTTTAATGTGGACAGTACATTCATTTAGTAACACAACCAAAAGGTACCAAAGTGATTGGTAAAATATCCGTAAGAAAAGACTTGGATTTTATTTATATGGAAAAAGACAAAACAAACTTCAAATTTTATCAATGTTTTAAGGACGGAACCATTGAAACTGTTACATAGTTTTTGGGGTTCCGTATCTAAAAAAACTCGTCATTCGTCTACAGATTGGGTATGCCAGTGATATAATAAAACAAACAATCCTTAATAAGATTCGGATTATTTAATTATATTGAGGATTAATATCCTCAGTAGTTAATACTACTAAAGTGTCAGACATAGCCATGTACTAGCTTACATGTCTCTCCTTTTGCTTTATCCCATTAGTTTTAGAACTGCTAGGTGATATGATCATAAAATTGTTTAGCACCATCGCCATTTGTGAATGTCTATCACATGGGGACCTTCAAGAGAAGAAACTACACACATTCGCCAGGCTTAGGCGTTGCTAGTGCTTATGGTTGGCGGTGATCACTTACCATCAGCGGACCAGCTCATTTGCCCGCTCTAATATAAAAAAAAAGAAAAATAATCTTAAAATTTGTCAACGAGATTTTCATGATTTTTATCGGTCTACTCTTGTCGTCGTTATCGGCTAGTCGCACACACACACAAATTTTTTTTTTTGTCAATCTTCGGATTGAATGGTCATAATTACATAAAAAATATCGCAATATACACCGCACATACACAGTATTACTGGCTATTGCCAGGTACATTATTTTTCAGTAGGTACATTATTTTCAATATTTATTGCATGAGTGCGGCTACCCTACATCAAGTTGTCAATACATATATTATAGTTATTAAAAGATGTATTCGAGTATGATAAAATGAGATAATTGAGTAGGTTTAATGGTGTTTTAAAATTTCCACATAGTATATCTAATAATAATTATTATAAGTCATTTTGCCACGGGTACAAAAGACTATCAACTCTACTTTCGTTGATGCAAAACAAAAACGATTCACATATTTCTCCACATAACCTGTACGTAGCTTCGTAACAAAAACGTCTTTAAATCGTTTGTTAAACCATTAACCAGCCCCGTTGAATAAAACAAGAGGTAAACCCAATCCAATGATCCCAAGTGCATCCCTGTTACGCATCGATCGAACACACACATACACACACAGACGCAATGCGAATAAAACAAAATGCATCCCCCTCCCCTTAGTCTAGTCTAGACAACAAAGAACAGGCGCGCAAGGCTACGCCGACCGCGCGCCGAACAAATTCCAACTCAATTTTGAGGTTATAAAGTTCACGCGGGATGTACGTAAAACGCCACGCTACAGGAAGCAATGTGTTAGCTGAAGTTTAAACTTAATTGCGTTTACAGATTTTACGGTACGGATGCTGAGTGCAGCGGAAAACTGATAAAGGTGTAGGACATGGCGCGAAAAGTTATAATAGCTATCTAGTTTATAAGTTGTAGCGTTGACTTAATGTGGAAAGTTTGCTAGGGGAATGTCTAGCCTTAAATGTCTTGCTTTTGCCGGGATCTTGTGTGTGATTTACGTTTACTTATACGCAAGAGTTTTACAATTTAAGATATATGTAGAGCTTAAATCACACATCCATAATTATAACTAGTGGCTCGCTCCAAGGTAGACCTCGAATTGTAGTGTATAAATCAAGACCTTACATTTGATCCAATACGGCTATATTTACATGAAAATCGCATATTTCACACCACCTCCTTTTTTCCCTAACCGATTTCGCATTTTTATATTCAAGATTTATCTTTATCTATATACTATACTATTTGCGCTTTAATTTTATCAAAATCGGATAAATCATACTCCAGCTTTCCTTGCACAAACATTTTCCTATTTGACACCACCACGGATAACCCTCATTTTCGAACTCGACATTTTATTTTGTCTATATTAATCGCCTTCGAAATTTAATCAAGATCGGATAAAATACTCGAGTTATCGTCGGACATAGAGACATACAAACATACAATAATCTGCTTTAAATATCTCCAGTATTTTTACTGTTTAATAAATCACTAATTAGAGGTTAGATAAACGGATAAAAAGGTAATTTAGCTTGTCTAAGTATGCTTCAGTTCGTATGAGTGACATATTTCCGTAATGTATTATTTTTTAAGTTGACTGTTTATTGTGACGACGCACGACAATTTCTATAGTTCTTACTAGATCTATGAACATCTTACAATTAACATCTCAAAGACTGAAGCTTCAAGCAATTAACAATTCGCTTTTAAATCCTTTATAAAGGCAAATCTTTACCCTTCTGTTTAATTTGGTAGGTACAAAACAACCACAAGTTATTTTACAATCAAATACCAGTAATTAGTGTCCTTTAATATCGGAATTATTTGCATAAACTCAAATAACTGTAGCCGACAGATCTCAGCGAATTTCCTGGAAATATAAAATCGTTTCAAAGTTCACCCCAACTCGTCCTTTGCAGTGTATCTTTTCTTCAGTTTTCTAATTAAAAATCTCTTAAAGTCAATTAAAGTTAGCGATCATAGCCCCCGGCTCTGCTCGGTTTGGTTTCAGCTAATGAATTGTTGAACACTTTGATACTGAATTATTATCTTGGAAATCGATTTCTTTATGTTTAATAGGCGTCGTGTTTGAAGGATGTTGGATTGATGTTAATGGTTTATTTTGATGCAATGGTTTTGTTTATAGAGCTCTTTCTTGGTAGGTACTACTATAATTTCATAGTGAAATAATTTTAGACGATGAATTTTCATACGGTTTTGGTTTTTTCCAAAGTTTTTACGTTAACAACTTGCATTTTGTACACTAATATTATAAACAGGAAAATTTTGTTCGATTTTAAAAATTCTTTTACCATTCGAAAGCTACATTATCCATGATTAACATAGACTATATTATAGGAGCTAAAACATAATGCTACGGGAGCGAAGCCGCGCGGAACAGCTGGTTTTAATTAATGGCTATTTCAATTAATTTTCTTTCAATATTGCTTACAAAATTATATGGGTAAAGATGAACAGACGGTTTAATTTTATGATTATCTAATTATAAGGTTATTACTATAATTCTCACCCAACATGTTATACTTTTACTCCTTGTTAGTATGACTCGAAATAAAAGTTTCTGTCTCTATTGCATTTCACATAGTAAAGCAGCTAATAAAAGCAATGAATCCATTTTGGCGCCAATTGACTTGCTTACCACAGACCCAACAAAGTTGCCATTCACGTCAAAGCGACGACCATAAACAAGCGGTGCAATAAAGCTATGACATTATCGGAGGTCCATGGTGGTGTCTCGACGCATCGATCGTCACCTGTAGCTATTTGAATGTATGTATTTCGTCTGGTTATTGGTTATGATGGGCGGAGTGATGGATTATCAGATTTGATATTGCTTGAATGATAGTTTGAATTTATATCAAACGTGTAGGGAATATTATAAATCTTGATTAGGGAAGTAGGTACTGAGGAACAAGAAGTAGTTTGGTAAAAATAGTAAAATGTGTGTTTAATTTATGGTTTAAGACTAATTTAGATGATTTTTGCACTAAACATATGGACATACATCTATGCCATTTATAAGTTTTCTGGAATAAGTTGATTAAGAACATTTTCGCTAAAATAATTTATTTTTTGCAATTTTCTGCGGGAAATAAGTCAAGACTCAAGACAAAACGATTGTAAAACTAACGCACCTACCACTGAATCACAGATTCATAGAGACAAACGTCTAATTAAATATGGCTTGTAAAATAATATAAACATTTTCTGACAAAATACATTACCAATAAAGTTGTAATTACTAAATAAATTTGTATAGCGTTTTAATACATTAGTCAATCATATTAGTTTAAGCTTAAAATGCGATTAATGTTTTTGATGTAAACAGAATTTGGTCGAGTAATTATAAGCTGTGGTAAAACGATTATCGAATTCATATTTCGAACACAAAGGCGTACGTAATTTATTATCTGTAACTATGTTGACGTATTATATATACTCTGTCTGCATTTTATCGTACAATACCGATCCCTTACAAGGTTTGCGCGGGAAAGTTAGACGCATAAATAACAGTCGAAGCTTATTTCAACGCTTTTAACCTAGAATAATGAATGTCTTGAACAGAATTAATGCTTTCAGCTAATTACTTTCGCGGGAGAGGCTAATGGTTTTTATGTTTGTGGTAAAAATCTTTGTAATGTCAAACGTCCGTGTAGTCGAGTGGTAATGAGGTTCGAGAATTTTTTAATTCTTTACTGGAACATGCTCTTGATTATGTTTTATTTAAGAAAAAAAAAGACATTGTATAATATTAAAATCTACATTAAAATTTAGAAGTTTTGCTTTGACTTGATAATCAGAGAAAATAATTCTAATGGTTAAACGTTTTATTTAGCTTTAGAATTTTTAGGAACGTTCGATAAATGATAAGCTATTCATTTAGTAATACTAGCTGAGTACAACAACAACGGTTTTGAGGTAAAATCTATGTCAATCCTGGGGTTTTAAAGAATCTGTACAAAATTACATCCAAATCAGTTATTTAGTTTCGGAGCCTACTCATTACAACCAAACAAATTACTCTTTATGATATAAGTGATTATAGATTATATTTTATACCAACGGAAACACAATAATTATTAACCAGTTTTTATTCAAAAAATCTAAACTAAAGTAAGTACTAATTTTTAAAACTTCAGTCACAACTTAATTATCCATAAAATAAATATCTATAAAGATTCACTCCGCAAAATACGGATCCAACTCGAATAAACCAAAATGAAGATACTCAAATATTGACTCGATTATGTGTAGCTATCGACAAATGTTCCCAATGATTTTTAGCTCGAGACGGCATCCTATTCCGTTAGCAAACAACAAGCGATTAACTCGTAAATATGTATAAATATATACGTAATTACTTTGTTTTGTGTGTTTTGCGAGATAAATTTGTTCACAAATAGTCGGAATAAGGATGTTTGATATTAGTGTTTGCTTTTTGGACTCACGTAAACGGTTTATTCATGCAGTTTTGAGAATATATTTAGTGCTCATTATTGTATATTTAGTACTTTTTTGAAAGCTCTGAAGCTATTAATAATATTCTAAATAAGGATGTTTGATATTAGTGTTTGCTTTTTGGACTCACGTAAACGGTTTATTCAGTTTTTAGAATATATTTAGTGCTTATTATCGTATATCTGGTTCTTTTTGTAAGCTCTGAAGCTATTAACAATTTATAAATAACTAGCACAATGTTATATAGTCTATGTGACTCAGTGAAGATGTAGTTTCTCATGGTGAAAACTGCATGTTATTATAAATTTTTTAAATTTTTTGTGTGATAATGTTGAATTTATAAGGATTTTGAATGCAATAAATAATTTGCATAATATTTATGTGATAACTTTTGTTTATGTCGTCTGGAAATATAGATTGTACTAGAACATAAAACAGGGTGTTAACATATGAATCATTCGATCCTTTATGTTATATATACCTAACCTTCCTCGATATTTTTCCAAATCGGACCAGTAATTACTGATATTAGTGCGTTTATGCAAACAATCTTTATATTATTAGTATAACACAAAAGAATGAAAGTATAACTTGGCATCATTTTCAAATCCCATCTATTTGAAAATAATACTAAACCTACAGATAATTAAAAACGACAAACTAAATACCAAGAATTTCTAATAAATCATAGCGTTACTGAAATATCATGTTCCGAATTAAAAATGGCTTATTCCAGTACTGAAACCTGTAAATATTGTAAAATATTGTAATAACGAGTATCAAATTTCCAAGAAATCTTCCACAGTACAGGAGTGATTTATTATCCATTTCAAAAGACATTGTATTAATTGAGTATATATTCTGAGAATTCAAAGTGGAAAATGTGATAATATGACTAATCTGTCTCGCGAGTTATATCATATAGAGTAATATACTCTATGGATTCAATACGATATAAATAAATAAATTAGTGTACTGTTTTATCTGTGTGGCGACGGGTTAGAATATGTGTCGCCAGCCCATTTCTACCCGTGAGTGTCGTAAGCGATAAAGGGTAATTCTGCTGCATAACTTCTTCAGCAATAAAGGTGTGGGAGCCAAGCACGATTGAGCCAAGCTCGCACCGGAGTAGTTACCACCCCTCAGCAGAAGATCGGCGTGAAGCAGTATTGAACTGTGTTTCGTTCAGTGAGCAGGGGCCCGGAGGCCTGTATTCCCATCCCGTTTCTCCCCATCACGTCCTACTCCTCACCCAATTATCCATTATTATTACTTTCCTTATCCCCACCCCTACCTTTAAGCCGGCAAGGCATGTGCACTTTGATGTTGTAGATGTTCATGGACTGCGGTCAGTCACTTAACATCAGGTGAACCGCATGCTCCTCTTGCTTGCTGTAATATATAAAAAAAAATTCAGTGTGGCTATTTTAAAGGCAAGTATCGGGGCATACTAGTCAACTGTAAGTTATAACTATATAGCTATGCTTATAAGTATATCAGTCATATCCTATAGTCCTATAGTTAAAGGTATTTTTCCGACGTAAATAGGAAATAATGTTTTAAAATAACTGAGAGTAGAGTGAAATATATCTGCCCGTACAAACGCTAAGTACACATAGTTAAGATGTGGGTACATTGGTATAAAAAAATACAGTTTAGTTTTGTAAAATCGAAAACTAACTTATTGCTTATGTTACATATATTTTCTTGGAAGTGGTTGGAAATCATAATAACAACATATTTTGCGTATGTACACCTCTGTGCTTTCAAACTAAGTTTCACGTCTCAAAATGGTTGCCTGGAAGACATGGCTTTGTAGCCATAAGGCCGCTATATCTTCATGACCATTCTTTTTGTGCTTTTTTATCTATATTCTTTGTTAAATCACAATAATGAGGTGTATTATAAAGTGTATTCATTTCATCTATATTTCGTAATTTTAGACGTATGATTTTTTTGTCAATCCTTTTAAAACCGCTTAATGAGTTAAGATTAAACTTAGCCCAATAGTGGTTTACTCACTAGGTTGATAAATAGTATCAGGGATCAAATCAGAGCAGTTGTGGGTAAAAATAAAAAAATATGCAATGTATCCAAGCCCTTACAAGTGCAAGGAAGATCTAAAGATGCATGCTGTGTGCACTCAAATTATATACAACCAGACATACACTGCTTAATGTCCCATATCATAATGTACTGCTTTCCCGGATAAAGCCACTGTGCTCTATGAAATATGCTTTTTGTATATGTATATTTCCGAGGATTTTGGTAAAGAGCAATAAAATATTTCATGACAAATTTTGATTATTCGAGTATTTTTTTGTTTATTGGCAATGTAAATTAAAAATCGCAAAAAGTTGAGGATCCAATACGAATTTTTTGAAATTTTGCCCAATTTAGACTTAATTCTAATTTATGAAGTTTCTACCAAAAAACTGTTATTTCTACCAATATGATTAGCATGTAAAATATACACGAATTAATAGAATATTATTATAATTGGAAAAGTAAGATTTATAAAAATAAATTAATAAGAAAAAAAAATACATACATCGAAATGTATACATCGTTACACCTCTTCTATTATACCCCAGCCTGATCTACAGTTTCATAATCAGGTATAATAAGACAGGCATTAGGCTTGCTTCAAACACCTACCCAAAAATTATCCTAGCTCTCGAGATATTAAGAACGTTTAAAAATCAAAGCTGATAATATCCTCAAAATCAAACCAAAATCACACCGAAAATTTATTCCCAACGAACGATCAACAATCACAGCACATTAAGACATAATAGAAACCAGAACTTATGCGAATTGAATTTTAATAATTCAGCACATTTGCTGTCTAAACGCATGTCACGTCTGTATGATTTACGAGCACTCGCAATGCTTACGTAGACTTTATAAGCAGTGCTAAGTGCTGAAATGGTAATTATTGAGCAAATCTGATTGGTTGACGTGTGATTCAGCGTTCGTTGTCTTGCGTCACGTCTGTATGAGTGATTTATGCGTCTTGGGAATTAATTCGTAGACTTTATTTATTTATTTAATTTAATATATACATAATGACAGTTATGTCCGATACAGATTTTTGATCCAAACTAGGCGCAGCCTATTTTGGGATCCTTTACAAGGAAGGTTACTATTGTAAAAAAAGTATACAGATATAGCTACCAAGATATGTAACATTTTAAAGAATAAATTAAATCTAAAAACAAAACTAAAATTAAAAAAATTAGAAGACTTTATAAAGTGCTAAGTGCTGAAATCGTAATTATTGAATAACTCTGATCGGTTGAAGTCAGCGCACTTAATATATATGTGCTACATGCTCAATTAGCAATAATGGGATTATTCATATTATTTTTCAAAACATTTAATAAGAGAGAGCGAGGAGAAAAGAGGTCCGATATGTTTACTCTTACAGAACACCCACATTATTTTTATTTATTTTTACAAGTGTTTTCGTCGAACAATAAAATGAAACACAAATATACCCTAAAGTATTTTAATGTCTACATTTTAATAGAAACTTTTCTCAATTTTATTTCATTCAGAGTTTTTAAATCATCTTAAGGCCTGAATATATTTTAATTCTTGTACAAAGAAAAATAAAGTAGAAATATCGTAAATTTGTCTTTAAAAAGGCAGTTAATTCCCAACCAAGCAGCAAATCCAGCTATTTACAAATAAAATAATGGATGTCGGGGATGAAAATATAAAATCCATTTTATTTACGACTCTGATCGCAGTTCCCTAGGTAGATATTAAATATTTCTTAGCGGGATAATTCGGTTAAAGGGGTCGGGAGAAAATAATTGTTTGCTATTCCGACTATTTCTTGTTTTTCGAGAAAATGTTTTCGGTTTGAAGCATGTGTTCTGATAATATATTCATTAATATAATGTTCCATATTTGTACGGGTATCCGTACTTGATGATAAATAAAAGATTTGTGCTTATTTAAAACTTCTCTTTATCGGTAATATTATATGTAATGAGTTATGCGAGTCATTAATAAAATTATGTTATTTTTAAATGATATTAGGTTAAAATAATTAGATATACACCAAAGGACTAATCTTGACATACTTATTATCACAGATAATATAAAACTAGATATTATATAAATGCTGCTAATATATAGAGGTTCTTTAAGCGTATCTATAATTAACGTAGCGTTAACATAACCACCAAAACTTGGTTCCGATTGGTTGATTATAACCGCTCCTTAATTAAAACGATTCGTATCTGTTATACTATGACGTTCCGTCGTTTATAGGAACAGGGTTTAGTAAAGACAGCATTGAATACTTTCCAGCTACTATTGATTAAAGTTTGCATTTGAAATGAGCTCGTAAAATAAAAGGCTTCTACAATAGCCGACAATTCATCAATGCTCCTTGGATAGCGATACAATAAATTATTGGTAATCCTAATAAATCTTGAAGTGCAAATCTGCACCTTGTGGGTAACAGTGCCTATTTGCATATAAATGGTTTTAAGCCGGCGTATGCTAGGTTGCACGTAGATATGTAGATAGCTAGATAACGCAATCTTAGGAAATAGGCATTAAGATTGTAGTCTTAAAATTGTGATATGTTAATATCTTAAATGCAGTTAAGATATTTTACGAGTACGATTAGCCCATTATTTCCTAGACTAAGGGCGTATTGGGGATGTTACCACCCCCATTAAAAGATCTGTGCGAAGCTGTATAGGTAGCACTCCCACCGCTCATTGCACCGCGTCCAGTTGTTTTGTCAGAATCTGTGGCCGAGCGGTTAATATCGAGTTCTTTCAGATGTCATTTTTCAACAAATTGGAGTCCTCCCCTCGCGCACTAATTACAGTGCATTCTATAACAAAAAACTAAGGTCGCGAAAATATGATGTCACAAGACCTTACTGCTGGGTGTGTGCATGCTCTGGTTAATATGGTAGATCTGCGCTTGACAGCCCTAAAGCCTGCTCTACGCATCGGCAAATGCATACGCGAACGTCATCTGTCGATGGGATGCGTCAGTGGAAGTAAATTACTTACTGTATAGACATAGACATATTAAGACCCATCAGCACATGCATATTAGGATATTATCTGCCGATGTCGTCTACGGACGACGTGAAAACGGGGTAATATGTATAGACATACGTAAAGTCGTAAATTACCTACTACGGCTGTCTACAGCTATCCGTAGTAAACACCAGCCATCGACAGATGATTTCCGCGTAAGCGTCTGCCGATGTGTAGAAGGGGTTTTACTCCATCTTCACGTTCCTATAAGTGTCTGTCGATATGTAGTGCAGGTTTAACGCGCTAACCTTTAAACCGTATAGAATATAGGTTATAGACTGTCGGTCGAATGCGCCATCTAGTATTATATATTCTATGTATCTAGCCATGTTTGGTTTCAATTTTCAGATAGAAAGGTCGAAGTTAGTATTTAGTGGTGGATTGACTTTGTAGGATCGTATAAAGACGTAAATAGTACACTGTATGATTGTATTGGCTTATTTGGAAGGTAAAAGAGATAATATTTATTCCTGTTTAATATCCTTTATTTACTTGATAGTATTATATTAAATTAAGGTTATATTTCTATTATAAAATGTAATAGTTCTTTGAGTTATTACTTGCTTTCCGCCCGCGGCTTCGCTCTCTTTTATCTCGCCGTAAAAACCACATTGAACCTCAACGAACAATTAAAACAAAATGGCCAAATTGATCCAGACATTGTTGAGTTATGTGCTTATCAACACGTTTTACGATTCATTTTTGATATAAAAGAGAAGATATATAAGTTGGTAGGAACCTTTTTACAATATATTAAACATTATTAAGAAAAAAACAATCTGGATGATAAAATCTTTTAAAGCGTGCACAGCTTTTAATATATAAACGGAATAAAACACACTCTAAAATTAATATAAAAAAATGAGAACAAAAACATTAACTTCGTAAACTTAATTATAATAACTAATCTAGATGTATAAATATTTACTTTTAGTTTATAAGAGAGGTTAATTCAATACTAAAATAATTTAAAATCCTTTTCATAAGTTGAATAAAATATGACATACAAGACGTGTAGTGTGATTTCACATGATGTTAGGCTTAGTATTTAATAATGTAATTTAGAACAGTAATCCTACTTAAATTATAAAGGCAAAAGTTTATAAGGATGTATGTATGTTTGATACTCTTTCAAAAACTACTGAACCGATTATTATGAAACTTGGTATACATAAAGGTGAGGGTTCAGAACAGCATAAAGGGTACTTTTAATACCGCAGTAGCCACGGGAGCAGAAGTTACACAGGTAAAACCGCGGGGCGCTGCTAGTAAATCATAATTGACACCAAGTAGACGTCTTTCTTATTTATTTACAAATTTAAGTTTTACACACATATTTTAATAGAAAAACTGCAACCATATAAATGATAAAAATAGTTGAAGCCAAAACTCTCCATTCAAAACGCAGATACACTAAGAACTAATACAAACATAAGCTTACCAAAACTCATTTCACCATCACCCCTGTAAAAACCTTCGCATTTATATTTAATAATAACAACCCCAACTAGGGGGTGACACAAAAATCAATATCCCTGTCTGGAAGGGAGCTACCCTCCGAAATCCCTATGTGCATCCAATTTTGTATTGCATCGAGTGCCTTTTTGGAAATTTTGAGGTTATGTGTAAAACGATTTTGAATATAATTAATAGATAAGTACATACATCTATACTTTATATCTACTCTTTAGTAATAATATACCTACTTTATATTTTATCGTTGCTCCTTTAGCGTTTTATTTTATAATCTGAGCCTAGTATAAAATATAGATATTAAAAAAGGTATTATATTATTAAATAAAAAAAAATAAAATAAATATTTTACGAATTACATTTTATTCCGATAAACAGAGAATACATTTTTGGCAGAACCAGGTTATTATAATTAATGTGAAAGCTTGGATAATTGCATGTTTGTGTTTTTTGTCAATCACGTCGAAATTACTGAATGGATTTTGATGAAATTTTGTACATCGATACGATTTGGTATTATGGATACCTTTAATCGGTCTATGTACCTCAAATTTAAAGGTGCCAGCTAAAGCTAATAGGCCTATATTTGGATTTACTTAGATAAAAATGTCCTAAAGACAATATTTAGATGTTTAAAAATTTAATTTCTATAAGTCGACCCGTAATGATTTTAGATTTATAATAATTATGTACAAAAAAGATGTATATTTAACTTTCCGTAAATAATCTCACCAAAAATAGACTCTCAACTCCTGTCAAATTGAAGTTGACGCTACGATGACGTCAGCACTTAACTGTCAGGTGATTTAATTCGATAATTGAGTCTTAATCGCTCGCCGAAAAACGAATCGGTATTCCATTTCAATTTAAACGGTGTTTTTATTGGAGCTTTGAGATTGATTTGCGAATCTCCGATGTAGAATTGAAAATGTATGTTTTGGCGATTACATAGAATATAATGAGTATTAAAGTTGCTTTAGCAGGGCTATTGCGTATCTTCGTTGACAACTATCTCTGATTGCACACCAGAATTTGGTATTATATTACGGTGTTCAAGGTGCCTATAACCTTTGCATCCGAAAATGACTATTTCTTATAGATATTATGCGGCTTATTTGAAAATAACGTATGTTGAAGATAAACCAATTTAAAACTATCGACACAAAAACATTTGTCAAAATAATTTAGGGTGTCGATCAAACTGATGCAGTGTTCATGACGTCATTTTTGTTGAACACTGTTTATAGGCATTACGAATTTTGTTGTTTGACCATTGATTGTTGGTCACTTTACACTTTCAGTTGTCAACGAAGATACACAATAGCCCTGCAGGTGGGCTCGTTGGCTCAGTGGTTGTCGAGTCAGCGTTACAACTAAGAGGTATTGGGTTTACTAGTCAACGCTACTCAGTGAAGATGCAGTGGTCTAAGGTCTAGGTTAGTGTGAAAACATTACAAATATACACACAAAACACAATAATAAGGTATCTGTTCTTTGAAATCAAAAGGAAAATTCATTTTTTCAAATTCAAATTCAAAATCTTTTAGCTGAAACCATATTACAGGAAAATACAAAAAGCGTTCATAATATTTTATTTCCGTTTAATACGTATAAAATATGACACACAGTATATCTTTCGTAAGTTTCGCAATTAAAAACTGTATTCACATAACAATGTATGCAAATTACTTTGAAACTAATCACAACGTCCTTAATAATTAATAACTATGGTTATGCTATCGATACGTTCTCGCAAGATAAAATAAAATTATAATTAGTTAATTTATACCTTATTGCTTTGACTCGAAGATTCAAATTGCCGGTTCGTTTATTGTAACTGAAAATTTAATGTTATAAGGCTCGTCACAAACGACCGACCTCAATCGACAGTGAGAGGCTATCATTTATTTTTTAATTTATCAGCGAGCCTCAGTTAGTCAGAAGGACGCTTACACCCGTGCTCACAAACAATATTTGGGTAAAGTTTCCTAAAATGATCTTGTAATTATTGTTCACAAACAATACTTATGGGATACGTCTCTCAAGGGTGACGAAAATTTGTTTATGTAAAATGCTAAAGAGTATCATCAAAACAAAATTATCTACACTAATATTATAAAAAGGAAAACTTTGTTTGTTTGGTAGTTATGAATAGGCTCAAACACTACTGGGCCGATGTTAAAAGTTCTTTCACCAATCGAAAGCTACGTTATCCACGAGGGTATATTATATAGGCTATATACATATATAATAAATTATGCTTCGTGAGCGAAGCCGCGCAGGTCAGCTAGTTTCTTATAATACGAAACATGAACACATATTCTTACTTCCAAAACCAATAATTTTTACTTCCCAGTGTGCACAGAATTTGTAACAGCCCAGACGTTTTTTCAAACGTCAAAAATCGTGCAACAACTGTATGATTTTAACACTGTGATAATATTGCGAGTGTGTGGCTAGCCTATGGTCGCTCGTTCGTAGCGATCCTTAGGTATCTCTGGACACGATGCACTCAGCAAACTTAGATGTACTTTGAAATTAATATTGTCCGTGCAAATATATGCTTTATTGGGTGTTTTAGGGCTATTTAATTGTATTTGATGTTTGTTTGATGAATAGAGATGTGTTCACACCTGTGCTTCAGATTTTTGGGTATTAACATCTAAATAGCATCAAAATTTATTTTATTTTTTCCTGGTTATAAATTACATATTCATATTTTGATAATTACTTTAATAGTCTAGAAAGAAAATTTTCTGAAAAAAGCAAACGGTTTTTGGTAAAAGGTTTGGATGATGCATTTATAAGAGCCCTTTATACTACTCTACCTAACCTACATAATTTTAAGTAATCTTATTAACATACATTGTATATCTCAAATTTTGTGTGGATCTATGTATCTGAATTAAAAAAAATAATAAAAATAAAGATGGCGGGAAAAAATATAGAAGGAAAAATCTGTGCATCTACTTTTGCGTCGTAACACCGAAATTTATCCACTTTTCGATTGAAATAAAATCTTTATCCAATGTGAACACACATTTATCCGTCAAATACGACGAAGAGTCCACTTTGAATCGAATTACAGCACGATATGAATATTTAGTCGATCGTAAATCGATTATGAAACAATTACGGGATGAAATCAGGAATGGAGTTATGAGGGAGGGTGATAAAAATCATACCGCTTCAGGACATACGTGGAGTTAGTTAATTAAAGGTACATAAATTAGATACTGTGCTATTCCATTAGACTTAAGACTATTTTTATTTATTTATTTATTTTATTCATACAAATCATACAATGCACAATACAAAACAAATTTAGATTTTTACATAGTTCAATGAGACCTACAGACCTACACTAAGATATAATCTTGTGCTGTAGATCTGCCGCCTATTAAAAGAGAATTTAGAGTCTTGGTTCAGAAAATAGAAGTTACTCAACCTAAGTGACGATTTTTTATATCGGGCGATTTCCTTTTTTTCTCAAAGCCGAGTTTTTAATTTTCAAATTGCTACGATAATAAAAATTTTCGCCAAAAAATAGAACCGACTTCCGCGCTCTAAAAAGTAGAAAACAACTTTTATATCATTTTTGTTGAAATCTATACATTAAAAAACGGTCGAATTGATAACCTCCTCCTTTTTTTGAAAGTCGGTTAAAAAGGTTTTGGTCTAGAAAAAAGTTATATTCAATTATATTTTTAATTATGAATGTAAGGAATTTCATTTATCCCTGATTTTATAAATGCGAAAGTTTGTGAGTATGTATGTGTTTGTTACTCTTTCATGCAAAAACTACTAAAACGATTATGATGCAACTTGGTAGGCGTGAAGAAATATTGCACTGAAGAAATATTGCATTCCTCTTTCATCCGGTTCTATTCCTCTCCCAATTTTCCCATCATTAATCCTCTCACTATCCCCTCCCCTTCCTTCAAGCCGACGAGCCATCTGTGACACGTTGCTGTTGTAGATTTTCATGGGCTGCGGTCAGTCACTTTACATCAGGTGAACCGCGTACAAGATTTTATATCATCACTAGCTGCGTACCAGGGCTTCGCTCCCGTGAGAATATCGGGACGATATATAGCCTATAGCCTTCCTCGATAAATGGGCTATCTAACACTAAAAGAATTTTTCAAATCGGACCAGTAGTTTCTAACATTAGCGCGTTCAAACAAGCAAACAAACAAACAAACAAACTCTTCAGCTTTATAATATTAGTATAGATAATCAAATACATGTCTAGACTTCAGCAGATATAGTAAGTTCCTTAGCACGGAACATTTTATCTCGTCATAAATATTCATAACCCGCAATTAGATGGGCTTGGGCATTATGGTAATACTGGTGTTTCAAAGTACCGCGGAAATCTTAGCGATTGCCTAATGACTTGTTTGGGACTAATGATCCTGGTTGTTATGGATTTTTACGTTTTCAAATTTATTTTGTGTGCATTAAGTCAAAATTATTAATATTCTATAGAATAGAATAGAAAACACTTTATTGCACACAGACATAGACAGAAGATACATACATGAAAAGAACAGGATATAAGTGCAAGTAGGCGGTATTCTATGTACTTTGTACTGTTGATTCTTGATGGAATTACATCATTTCTATTTAGAGACACTTTTTATCTTTTCAAAATAGTCAATCAATTTACAACGTTATTCACGACTGTTTTCGAACATCATCATTTGATAAGCTACCTGACGATGATGTTCGATATACTCATTTTTTACATAATTATGTGGCAACTTTCACCAATTTGTATCTGGAAAATTGCAGAATTAATTTACAGTATCCCCTTGTCTTTTGGTATGTTTGACAGAGGATTTTAAATTTTTAATTGGTGAGACCTAGGTGTTAGAGTGTCTCAGTGAAACAGGATGACAAACTCCTCTATTAGAGTTTTTAAGTATTTCTAAAAAAATAATATTGCCCTTTCTCTTTATTGAAACGATGATGTTCGATGTACTCATTTGTTAATGTTTTTAAAGCTATATATTCACAGTGCGGTTCTCAGAAGCGGCAGTGGTATGGTTGCGGTTTTNCTGTAACCACTGCGGCAACGGAGATCAGCCGCAAACGTAGCTGGCGGTGACCGCAAGACGTGTGGTTTCAAAACGTTCGTACGAGCCTGATTTAATGCCTACGCGTAAAAAAAGCAGGACAACTTACTGTTGCTTTTTTCAAAGCCGTTGTGTCCAAGGGCGATCTTTGAGATGATTTATTTTAATAAGGAAGCTTTTGTTAGCTGGTGAAGTCTACATTCTTAAATTTCTCATATTGAATTACAGTGCAGGCCAGTGTAACAGAGTAGCTGATATATTTAAAAAAAATGTATAATTTACATCAAGGACATGCATTACTAAGATAGATAAGGTTGTTCGCTGAATAATGCTACAGGATGCCTTGCCGGCTTGCAAGTTTGTGATCTTATTTGCTTCTATATAAACAATTTGCAAAAAATATGTGTTTAGCTTTTTTAGGATTTTATAAAAAATGTTATTGCATATTGATTTTTTTTCATACATACTCCCTATTATTATTACAATCCTGGTAGAAGCGTCCTTCATTACAGTTCTAAGGTAAACATCGTACAGTATTCTAATTCCTCCATTGTCCTTTCTTCCACGCATCGCAGTGTACACAATCTGTAATTACCCCGCTAAGAAGCTCAGGTGATTATGAAGACTATCTGAAGGTCCATTCACTGGACACTAATTAATTCCTTTACGGACGCCTATTGATACGTCTCGCTTTGTCTCGCATCTTTGTTCCTGATTAATTTATTTGAATGAATGTTGTAGATGAAATAAAAGAGAAGACAGCGTCATAATTTAAAGAATTATCTAATGAATAGTAAGCATTTTTTATGAGATGGAAAACAAGCAGAGCATGCGGTTCACATGATGTTAAGTGTGATGTAAAAAGTTAAGAGTAGGGCAAGCGTAGGGCTCTGGGCTACTCTTTAATAGTGGAAAAATGGGAGATCACCTCTCCTTCCCCTCCCTTTACTTCGAGCCGGCAAGGCATCTGCACTTTGATGTTGTAGATGTTCATGGGCTGCGGTCAGTCACTCAACATCAGGTGAACCGCATGCTCCGCTTGCGGCTGTTACGGGAGCAGCATATGCTGTACAGCTGTGCTTTCATCATCACAGTGCTACAGATTTTTTGTGTGTAATGTTAACTTTATACTTCAATTTCTGTGTATGTGAATATACGCTTTCATTCTGTGATAATTTTATGCCCAGTTCCTATAAAAATAATACGAGTTGTGTTACTTATAGACAGTTCAATATCTTACTAGGTAAGGTTAGGTAGGTTACGTGAGGTATTAGTTTCCTATGTCTAAAGCGTATCTATATTAAACGTGCCGTTAACATAACCATCAAAACTTTGTTCCGATGGATCGTTTATAATCACTCAATAGTGATTACGATTCGTATCTGTAATACTACGTTCCGTCGTTTATAGGAACCGGGCCGTAGATGTATGCTTTGTTGCCTACTCTTAAATGTATAAAAATATCCTTTATTCTCCCGTAAAAAATAAATAATATTTTCCCTAGCATATATTCCAGGAAATGGCATCTATAATAAATGACAGCAATATAGTACAGAACAATAACTATATAAATTAGGTCGTAAGCTTATCGTAATGAGGTCTTGATTGAGATCTGGGATTACACGGCTATCACATTAACGGCTTAGGCCTACTTACCACACTCTCTACTCATGCATATTTCACTTATGTAATTGATGGTACTTATTCATTATTTTGTAACTAACAATAATAAAGAAGTAAGAATATACTAAGATAAAAATTGTACGCCACAAGGCAGATCACAGAGGTATCTATGTGTAACAACTAGTAACCTGTGAATCACAATAAATTTTGATTTGATTTGATTTGAACAATCTCAGTAATCAACCGTGACCACGCTCACTGTAAAGTGCTAGAAACGTATTCATTCATCCGAATATTAACAATAAAATACTATGTTTTACATACATATCTACACTAATATTATAAAGAGGAAATCTTTGTTTGGTTATAATGAATAGGCTCAAAAACTACTGGACCGATTTTAAGAATTCTTTCACCATTCGAAAGCTACATTATCCACGAGTAACATAAGCTATATTTTATAGATTATATGTATAATATTGTGATACGGGAGCGAAGTCGAATCGGCTAGTATATGATAAAAAACACATTCTAATAATAGATACACTACAATATTTCACCAATTGTATTCGAAGACATAACCTACATCAATATATATGTCCTTCACACCTACACACAAACACTACACAAAAATATTAACAAACACATGTAAAGCGACCCTCGAACTATCCGCTAATATTAAAGAAGTGTAGTTCGAAAATGGTCTTTTGATAAAATGACTATGGTTTTGAGTTTTAACAAAAGATTCATACGTAAAAATTTGGTAGGTATATGAAACCGTTTTGTTTTTACTACAATTATCAAAATATAATTACTTTTTTTAACTTAATTTATAGCTGTTATAAAATTGTAAATTTATAATTAATTATTATAAGTGTTGAAGTATAACTTGTATGACGTAAGAGTTATCTCGCGATAAGTGAAAAGAATTGGATTATTTATAAAACAGTTCACTAGTTCCACAATTATTGGAATTATTTATTTGATAACTGTGGAACTAGTGAAGTGTTTTTTACAAAATAAATACTAAAACGTGTGTTTTAAAAAATATATTTATCTTGTTTTGCTGTCTTTCATCTACCGTTTCGATGATATACTTTTGTATTAAAAAAAATAAGCGAATATGATAAGCAATAATGATCAATTCTATGGAAAATGTAACACAAAAGACGGTAAAATTGTATTGACATTACAACCCTACATTATAGGCACTTTACATAATGTCATACGTGTCACTATTCCCGCAACTATCATGAAGATGAAAGGACGAGGGTCGTCCAGGATCAATACTTTGCCCATGGGAACACCGGCAGCTCAATCGATATGTATTCAATAAGGGGATGAATTTTGCGAACACAGTTTTGAAATTGACATTACTATGATTGACTCGTGTTAAAAAGATTACTTTAATAATAATATTCCTGGATATTTTACACAACGCCATCTAGTCGCAAACTAAGCAAAGCTTGTACTATGTAATAACTGATAGACATACTTTTTTTGTAAATGCATACATACTATAATAATAATAATAGCTCCCCTGACCGATTTCGGCCATGGTGGCCAATCTCAACAGAGACTAGCCAGCTGCGCAGGAGATATTATAGTGCACACGTGTACGCGCGAACACAAGTGCACTCTCTTTTACTCTCATAACCCGATGGGACGGCAGACCGACACGACCGGAGAGAGATCAGGCGCAGGACCGACGGCTTTTCGTGCTCTCCGAGGCACGGGGGTGTTCCAGCACCGCCAACTTCCACACTCAGGGCTGTTACTATGATTTCTTTGTCAGAAAAATCCTAATAACTTTTTTTTTTTTGGCCCCACCCGGGAATCGAACCCGGGACCCCTCGGTCTGTAGTCAAAGATATGATAGATATGATACATACTATAGATAAACTAACACCTAGACAGTAGAAAATTACAATGTCCATCACATCATGATTTTCTCCTCGTGAGGATCGAACCCACACCCTCCGGCGTAATAGACCATTGCTGTATCCACTGCACCAATCGGGTCGTCAATTTTATTTAGTCTACTGTTTTATATAAGACTGTGCCCCGCGGTTTCACCCGCGTATATATGTTTGCCCCGTTTCCATAGGATTTGATCAAAATTCTTAGCGGATGCCTACGTCATAACATCTACCTGCATCTTTCAGTCCGATCTGTCCAGCAGATTGGGCTGTGCGTTGATAGATCACTGTCAGTCAGTCATCTTTGAGTTTTATTTATATAGATCGATTTTAGATTTTTTGTATTACATATTAAGTAAACACTACGCATTTTAATAAAGTTACATTCTATGTTTCAGATCAAGTAAAATAGCATGCAGGTACACCGACTCTGCAACGATAGTAGGAATGATTTTTTCAAAAAATCGAATTTTTATTTTATTTTATTAGCAACATAAACACAAATAACAATATAATGAAACACATATTGTAAGCAGTATATCTACAGTTAAGTACATTGTTTTTGCTTTATATATGTCGACAGAATAGCATTTTTATAACAACTTACAGATAGAACTTATTTTTAGACAAGTTATTTAGTTCGAATATGAGAATTATAGTAATAGAAATAACGTACTCTGGATTTATTCTGCTCTACCGATTTTAAGATTTAGAGGAGAAGAATAAGATCTTAATTTTAAAAGTAACTCAAGTATTGTTTGTGAATACGGGTGTAAATAAGGAGTTTAAAATATTTTACATGTAAGTATAACATTTCTCAACCCTTATAAATTGTTTGTCATACACACACGACAAATATTTTGTCTCATAACAATATAAACAGCTTGCGGAAGCATGTACGAAACAATGTTTATATTAAGTATATTTTTATTAACATTTTCTCGGTTTTATTCTGTTACGTTAAAGAATCTACGTAAACATCTTTAGATACTGTGATATGCCACTTCTTATGTTATAGCAGGCAAGCGGGGCATGTGGTTCACCTGATGTTAAGTGACTGACCGCAGCCCATGAACATCTACAACACAAATTGGTGCAGATATACTACTATAAAAAAAAGATGCCTTGCCGGCTTTAAGGAAGGGGAGAGGATAGGGATAGGATTAAAGATAGGAAGTTGGAAGAGGACTAGAACAGGACAGGAGAGGAATGGGGCGGGAATACAGGCCTCCGGGCACCCGCTCACCGAACGAAACAAAGTGCAACACTGCTTCACGCCGGTCTTCACTTCCTACTAATATTATAAATTGTGTGTCAATCATACCGCAGCTATTGGACAGATTTTGATGAAATTTTGTACATTTTTTATAGTTAGATTAGGCGATTGGATACGTTTTATTCATTCACAGATCCCCAATTAAAAACCAGCGACGTGACTGCCAGAAGCTAGTTATAACATAAACAATCATGGTATAAGAAGGTGTCATTTACTTGGTATTCTAATCTTAGCATGTTCTCCTGTTTGATTGAAGAAATAACTATACAACATTTAAAAAAATGACATCTTCACTCACCAACTAGGTCTGCAGTTACATGTCGGGGTATACCCCGATTATTATAATAAAAGAGGCATCATACATACAACATCATACAAATTTCAGCTCGCCTTAAAACCTCCTCAAAAAATGGTGCTAGCTCTCAGAATAATATTTCAGCCAGCAAATCACTTGCCACGCTTTCGCTGTAAGGAGATATCGTGGACGGTGTTGCTTTTTCACAAGCTTTCCACAGAACTTAGCAAATGTTATTTTGATCTATTTGTAAGACCAAATGATGTATAAGAGTACTATATAACTCTTGACAGTACTAGTACATTGCTATGCTATGCAATGTACTAGTACTGTCAAGCATTGCATAGCCAGCTGTGTATACTTAATTAAATTTAATTTTTGATTTAAGCTTTCTATTTTATATTATTCAGTATTCAGTCACTTTTTATAATAGTAACGCTATATCATTAAAAGGATCTCTAAATACAGGCTGTGCCTAGTTTGGGTCCTAAATCTGTATCGGTTATAACTGTTTCCGTATATATTTAACTCCATAAATAATTATAAACGTTTATTATATAAGTATGATTGTGATTTGAATTTAGTAATATGTAATTGATTTCGAATCCGAGATGTACACTCAACAGATCTATCACCTACTACTGTGTGTAGTCTATACATATTAATATTTCAAAGAGCCAATACTATTACATCAAATGTCTTTGGTCACAATACCGTCGTTAGCAATAGGGGCACACAGGGCCCGTGCTCAGGGCCTCGCAGAAGGGCCCCAAGGACCAACAATTCCTTTCACATTAATTTAATCTCTAAATATTTTGAATTACACTTTTCTCGTAGCTCGAACGTCAATCATTTTCAGATATATTTAAATCAATACATTACTTTTTAATAAATGTATCAATGTATATAATATAAATAATTTGAGTGTTATAAATATTACAAACTCTTTGAGTTTATAGTCTAGGGCAGAGGTTCCCAAACTGTGCGTCGTAGGAAGTATAAAGGGGTCGCGAGGATTTCATTGTGTCCCCACCCCCTGTTGATGCGTCCTGATCATTTCTCACCTTTATTCTATTTGCTCGTAAGTGCGTCGCGAAAAAAGATTGGGAAGCCCTAAATATAAGTCACATATTTGATTTTTTAGATACCAAAAAGGCCCCTAATACTTGTTTGTCCAGGCCCTTGCATAGTTTAAGCCGGCCCTGTTTGGTCCCTTATGCTGGGAAGGGTACAGACTAAAGACTACAGATAGTAGCATACACTCAAAAGGACACAGATTCAATTACTAAGTTTGAGATGTGATCGAAATGCAGTCGACAGGCGCTTTGCTGATCGCGTAGCTTCTCAATAGATATGCTCAGACAGGACATATGCCAATTAATGTAATTGTTAGTTTCCCTTCTGTGATAGTCAAGTGTAGGTAGTTAAAAAAACTATTTATCAGTACTTATAGAAAGAGATATAAAAAAAATTAAGGATCTCTACATTTTTAACGATTAACAGTTCATATTTGTTCGACAAGTTAAAAAAATGGGGATTCGAGAATTGTTCGATACGAATAAAGTTTACTAAAATGCGACATATTTTGTAACAGCCTATCTTATTTCCCTCATCATACATCTTTCAAATGCAATGTAAGTATCATATTATTTCAGGCAATAAACATTTCTAATACTTATGGATGACGTGTAATTTAATTGAGACTAGTAGTAATATTGGCTTATCCATAACTAACTTGTATTTTCTTTATTATAAAGGAGGGAAATTTTTAGATGTAGGAAAACCTATTATATTATGTAAACTAACGGTATATTTTAGCAAGTGTCATATATTATCTATATGCCAAATATTAAATCCGTTCAGTGGTTTTGTGATAATTATGAAGAGTAACTAAATATTGATATATTATACGTAATCTTGGTAAAAAACTCAGGTAAGTATATCTTAACATGTAGATGTTGATGTAATTAATAATATAGCATATTATAGTTAAACTTCCCATGGTCCCGCGATACAGGCATTGTCTAGTGCGGGAACCATTGCCAATGTATGATATTAACCTACAATAACTTTTAAAGGACTTCTCTGTTTTCTTTTATGTGTGAAAAGTTGAATAATTAATGAATTGTATGTCTTTTTGAAGTAATAAAGATTTTATTTATTTATTTTATTTTTTGGTAAATTTTTTATTGTCATATGCAACATAATTCAAGAATGAATACACTCGTAAATATTTGTCAATTCATGAAGGTGTCATCAATAAGGCCATGTGTATTGCTTATGTTTATTTAATTCATATTTTGTACTTGACAATGGTGTATAATAAAGTATTTTTCTTAAATTCTCACTATTATCGCTTCTGTGCTGATTGGGAGGTCTTTTTACCATCACTGTGGCTGATTTCATTTCTGTCTCCTATGTAGTTTTGTAGTATTAAATAGTAGTAGTATAACATATGCCTTCTTTATATGCTAATGTGATTAGATGTATGTGAGTAATTTCTATTCTATACTATCCATTCTTTCATTCATTCAAGGGTAGTAAAAATAAAACAAACATTTCAAACCAGTTTCTTTATTTCATGTTCATCATTTTAATACAACATACAAGTAAATTTATCATCAGATATTATTTATCAATTCTTACAGACTAACTTAAATTACCTGAATAACAAGTAGAGTATTGATGCGATAATTTCATAACACCACTGTGTCATATAAAATGCTGTTCAACCCACACGGAGTGAATTTAAAACAATGAAACCAATAACAAACTTAAACCTTTTTATGGAATGTACGGAAATCCTGCTTTTATAATTAAATGCTTATAATTCGTATACGAGCAAAATTGAATATTACGACCACTTTATAGAAATATGATAATTATCTGATCTTAAATCATGTTCATAAATTGTGCCATTTATAGATTGAACATGTGAGCATCTATTCTTAATAATGAGCAATGGCTATCATATTTCTACAAGTCATCCTTAAAAATAACCATGATTAGCGTAAAATTATTAAACGTCATAAATTATTTAAAACAAACGCACACACTAAACATTAAATCAACTAAAGTTGGAAGAAAGGAATTTATGGCAAATATTGCTTGGGCAAAAGATAATCCGAGAAATAAGATAAACGCAAAAAACTGGTAAGATTCGACGCAAATATTGGGAAGGAAAAACAAAACGAACCAAGCTGTAAAATTAAGATAAATTACATAAAAGCACGTGGGCCGAATCGAAGGAAATTAGGCCGAATTATCGGCGAAATAAAACATGGCTGACACACCGTCAAACCCATGACTAGAGGAAGAAGTACTAACTTCAAGAAACAAATGCTATACTATAAAATTACAAATACATGAAAGTAAAAGAACTTAGTTGCTAATCTAACCGAAACTCACTGACTAGCTTCATAAATACAATAAATTATCATAAAATAAATAGCAATAAATTAGAATTTAACAATGATACGAAGGATCCGTTTGTAGAAATAAGTGGTGCGAAATATAAAAGTGGGAAGGAAGGTGCATTAGAGGCGGAAACAAGTGTTTGTTCAAAGGATAGAACTGTCCAATACAATCTAATGTAACATGAACACTAAACAACTAATTCGTTCCCCACGATTCATCCTCGCCAGTCACTTCAAGCCATCCACTTCGAACTCAGGCAGACTGAATCGTGAAGACGACGTTACACACGTTTAATTTTAGTTCCTACACAAATATAAATCTTAAGTATCGATTAGCATTCAAGTTCATTATGAAAAAATATATCATTGGAAATATTTTTCAACTCTCCTTAACCTCAAACCGCCCAAGAACAACTTAATTATGCATGTGACAACCGATTTTTATAACTACATGTTTATCCCTAAACAACACTTTGGCAACAAATAGTATCTCTTTCCCGTTTCAACGTAACGTCAACATTCTTTTAGTCAACATTACCATGGATCTACCAATCTTTCATCGATTCAATTTATCATCGTCTTTGAAGAGAAGATAGGAAAGTATCGACAGAAGACAATGTATCATTTATAGCGACGAATATCAAACTCTAACGACCTCTGTATTGGCTACCAATTGTCTTATCCTTAACTATTCGAATCCCATTTTGTCATTTGTCGCTATAACCGAGCCACGCATATAGTTTCTACCTAAGTAACCAATGAAAACAATTATCCAGGACTTTTGTTGCTTCATAATTTCTTTTCTGTGTTCAGTCTTAAAATTGAGTCGTACGATCTAAGTTAAAAATGATGAAACCTTATAGTTATCTTAAATCATTGCTAGGCCAGATAAAACTGTTGTGATGTGACCTGAAAGAGAATATAAAATCGGAAGTAATGACAGTACTAGCACTGGAAATACTAAAGGTTTAGAGATTGAGTCAGTGTAGCGACGATCCACAGATCTCACATAATTGTTGTTCTTTCAAGCTCACGGTCGTTCCTAACGCATTAGCCATGCTTATCATGTATTGGTTAAACGCTAAACAGGGATACGAAAGATCAACTTTCTAAGGAAAAGGCTCCACTACTAGTAAGGCTCTCGGGGAAACTAATTACACCATCCTTAACGCGTACATTATTTGTTTTAGAGTAATCAACATTGAATAATTTTCATTTTATAATTACCTTAACACTAAAGAGTACAAAAAATAAAGGAAATATTACGAATATGAAAAACAACAAGTTATCAGCGAAATCCATCGCATATCATATAAGAACAACGTTTTTTCTTTCGTTACAGTAACATTAATTGTATCCACACCTACGAAGATATGAAAACGACATTCAACAAGTCCAAAATCGGATGGACTTTGCGTGGCTCCTCTTCGAGAGCAATGTAAGAAGTGCAAATCGATTGTCGATTTTAAACTTTATATACACTATCGTTTCCCTTCGATTATCCTCAATGTATCAAAAATATCTGCTAAAACAGCCCTTTCCCTTAGAGAAAACTCGATAGAGTAATTTGAACAGTCTCCAAGTAACTAGTGTAGGTAACAATCATCAAGAGATGGGGATATGCATGAATTGGAATATCGAAATTAACAACTTCTTAAGACTTAGGACGTAGTATAAGCGTCTACATAGAATCTACCGCAACGACTATTCTATGACAGTGGATTACGATACAAATTAGCACTTACAAATAATTGATGAGGATGAAATATTGGAAATACTTAAATCTGTACAAAATTTAAATGAAATTTTTCATTTCTCTTATAAAGGAATAAAACATTCCTTAAAATTTAAGGCCACGGCGCAAAGTGGTGTCTCAGTATTCAATATAATAAGGTTACAGAGTTACATATATGCTTAGGTGTTATTAATCTAGAATTTGGCCGTATTTACAGTGTTCAAGCTCTTAGTGCATTTGCTTTGAAAAATTCTGTTATGTAGGGTGTGCAAATGCCGAAAGCATTCCTAGAGGCGGTACTACCCTCAGATAGTACCGTTGATGTAGCAGGTGAGAACGGTCTACGATTGCTTTACCGGTAAAATGTCAGTGATAGAGTGTACAAAGCTCAAGGTGTCTTAACCACTAATCTAACATAGACAATGCAATATCTAAAAATACACACTACGACATACATCTAAGTAGGATATAATAATCATCTTCATAAGCATTGTGTTTTCCTTATATCTGGCAGGATGGCATAAATGGTTAAAATCGATTTGTGTGTGGACATTTTTGGGCATCGTATAACTAAGGTTACGTGCATACCTTTCACGATAACATTGAATTATCTAAAAGCGAATTATTTGGCGACTAGCATCAAGAAAGATTCCAAATTACCTCTCTTACCCTCCGTCAAAGCTTTCTACGAAACCCAATTGGTCTATTTAATTTAGTGCATTTCCAATGACACCACTTAGTGGATGATATGTAACGTTCCAATAGATTGAAACAATTTGCTATTAAAACTTTCAATTTTTAACAGGAGAAATCTGCCTAAATATTGTCTGAACCATACAAATACATTACTTCACTAACCGTTGCTATCATCACTTCTGCCAAACAATTTATAAATAATTGGAAACATTATTGATATGTAATTAAACTACTTCTCCATTTTTTCCTAATCATCATTTCTTTATTTGGAATCTTTCCACGTATAAATCTTTAACTAAAATCACACACTTATACTAAAATTACGTAACGCAATTAAAGGAATTATTATCGGAAGTTAAGCTATATTTTGTAAGTTGCATTTCCACTGCCTTCAATGCTGTGCTCTATGTTATATGTGGCAGGTGAAAATTCTTACAAAAATATAGTACACAATCTATTTATCCCTAAGACGAAAATGAACATTAAGAATCATAAATATTTACGACGATATCACTATGCCTAAATTCATTATTTAAGTAGAATCCGTAATATATAAAACACCTTAAGAATTCCAAAACTTGCCATAAAAAATTATTATCACCGAGAAAATAAATACTATTATTTGCAAACGTTTCAACTAACATAAGCGATAGTAAAATATTTTCTTTTTTTACAATAAAATGTATCATAAATTCAAACGTGAGTCAATCAAAACATTCAGCGTAGTATTCTTTGAGGATGGATGGTTTGTGCTCATATGTGCTTTGTTACTTTCATCTAAACTTACAACAATTACAATTTCGACAGTTTGCGTACAAGCGGAATCAAGTTCGAACCACGTTCCTGCCTTGGGAAGGCGGTCGCGGTCGCCAGCGACGGCCTTCGGCTTCGGAACTACGCTCTCTCTCGTTCCGCCTTACACAGTGTCCAAGACTTAAATTTTCTCATTTAAAACTCAACATCAGTCATTGAATGCAGTAAAATCATTGCATGCATCACATTTAAGAAAAATATTTCAAAAATCAAGTGAAACACCAACGTTCTGTGCAGAGTTCACTAAATTATCAAACAGCGAATTAATTAAATTCAACAATGATACAGCATCGCCGCTTATTATAATTACTTACAAGCGATGATAGAAAAATATCGTAATAAATTATCAAAATATAATGAGAAAAATTAATACAATTCCTGAGCAATAGATCACATCTGCGGACATCGATGTACGAACAGCTCTTCTACTTATTTACACAAATGCACAGTTAGATTCGATTTTTCAGTTAAAAATTGATCTAATGTGCACGCTTTATCTCATTAAGTATATAATAGAATTAATGAAAGTAGATCACGTTACTTCGGAGTCTGCAAACGAACACAAAAGCCACAATTTTATTTACAATACGGTAAAACATCACCAACATATCGCCAAGATTCATATAATCAACGGCATAATATAAAAAGTGATTAAATCATTTAACCACGTACGATCTGACGCTAACATCGATACACACTACGTTGATGAATATATTAACAGGTGATCCATTAACCGTTACGAAGCTATCGAAATTTCAAACAATGTTTTAAAAGTTATGGATATGATTAATTAAGTCCCTAGTTATACTAATCCTGACAATTCGGATATCTGTTCCATTTCATTCAACAACCCGAATCGTTTAATACCAATATCTCATTCGAATAACCCCAACTCTAAACAACATGATAATTAACCTATCGTTGAACCATAATTTTCATTACAAAAATACACACTCTTTCACACTATTCATTGTCTAATTTCCAATCCAAAACGCTTCCAACTTGTTCTCATCCCGGCATTCCTTACAGCTAGATACTACCAACGTATTAAATCTAAACATATGTACATTTTTACACACTTCCTGGTTGTGGTGGTTTGTATTGCGAAATTAAAATAATGGGATCGATCAAGCTTGAAATTTCATCAATGATCATCGCAGACTAAGGCCGAATGGACTTCAGTACATGTGAAATATAGGTTCTTATTAGTGATATAATTGGAATTAATCAAATTAATCAAATTAATCACAATGACATGATGCCAGCTACTTACATACATTTCGGTTAACTGGATACTGATCTCAAGAACAATGTAAAATATGTTTTGAAATGTAGACTTCAGGCTTGCATATTGTAAAATATTGAATGAAATTAAGGTAAACTCTTGGCTTTAGAACACTGTTACTCACAATTTAAAATAAGACCGATATGAAAAGTCACATTGACAGTTCATACAAATATTTTTGTCGTGAAAATTCTATTGAATTTATCTATAGTTTACAAGTGTGTTAATTATAATATGCAAGCCCAAAGTAAAATATCTGAGCAGATGAAAGTGACATAAAAAATGAAGTGACAATGAAGATGTGTAGAAGTCTTAATTTTAGTCTTAAGAGAACGGCTGAGTATAAAATTAGAAACAATTTTGTAAGCCTAAGTCGTGTTTACTTTACACTAGTAGGTGCTAGTTAGTAAAATGTTCCCTATAGTAATTGACTTGGAAATAGTGGGTAGGTTAGCGATTAATAACTAAGCCGTGCTGTTGAGAAGGGAGAAAGTATCCGAAGTCTCCGATCGGATTTAACAGCTAGAATCCTTAGAAAAGTAAAGCTTAGTCGGGATAACTTACTTTAGAATTTATTCCTTAACACTTTAATTTATAGCCTGCCCTCATAAGAATATGTACTCTAAGATTGTTAAGATACAGTTACTGTAATTCTACGCACCGCCTAAATCACTGAGGTTCTTTAACTGACTTATGTATAGGGTGATTTTAAGTCTACTTCAAGCTTCAATTTGTGCGAGTTCTATTCGAAAACAAAAATGGTGCTCGCCTTATTTGCGTATGATTTAAAATCTAAATTAATACTTACTAATTTCATGCCAATGTTTGTTCCCCAACACCAACTGTTTCAAATGAATCCTTATAAAATGCACACGCACACACACAAAATCCCAAAATATAAAACACACACACACTTGGGTCCTATTACCAATTTGTTTGTTTGTGCCGATGAACCGAGTAGTTTCTATCGAGATAAATTTTAAAATATAAAGGTGATTGAAGCGAATGCGGAAAGAGTCGAAGTGTGGAGTTTAAGCGGATCGTATATAGTAAGTAAGGCACAGATTTTGTATAGGTATTCGTTATAAAACGGGTTCAACAGCACAAACATTAGCTTGAATGCGAATCACTACTAGTTTAGACGAGCTAAAGTAGTGGTGACTTCAGGTGGATACTATGTAGCACTACATGGGCAAACCAAAAATAAAACACACAGTCAAACTGCAATGAACTGGTATTATTATAAAAAAAGCAATTATACAACAAAAATAATTCAAAACAAAACGACGTACATTAATTTAAAGAACAATTGTTTATACAAATAATTAAAAAATATAATAATTATAACAACAAACATCGACAAAATATATTTAAAGAGAAAACATGTTTCAAATTTAATCAGTCCTCAAACTTTAGAAATGCAATTTTAGAATGAACGGTTTACTTGTAAAATAATTATATGTAGTATATTATGCAAAAACACAAATTAATTTGTGAACGAAAATAATCAATAAAACTTAAAAATCCAGATTAAACAAAACTAAACTTATTACTGTTATAATTGAAATAAAAATGGATTACATAAGATTATGATAAAAGAAAACAATAAAACGGCAGTTGTCAAAATTTGCATAACCTTATAGAAATTTCGATATACTAAGCTATAGGTACTTAAGATAAATATAATACGTTGAAAAGAGTTCAATTAAGTAGAAGCGTATGTTTTACAAGACATTTCATCCGTAGAATTGGAACATGATTATGTAATTTAACGAATGAAAATCTTGATTTAATTCTAAGTGATCCATTTAAACCGAGCGATTTCTAATGTTGCTTTAATTCATTTAGGGATTCAATAGATGGTTTACAATCTTAAGCATTGTTAAGACGTTTCGCACAGAATTATGAGAACAAAAGAAACAAGACCGGTTTAAACTTGTCAAGCTTACAACAACCGTAGTAGCGCAGTAGATTAGAAGAAACAAAATCAAAACCGACCAATCTCAGAAGGGAATAATTTACTAGGAACAGGCAGTCTATACATAAAATCATTGGTGATTGATCACTGAAATTTTGACTCTAAAGATTGGAGGGTAGATTCTAATTCACCTAATCTAGTGGCAGATGCTGATGGATTTTATCGAAGCCACGTCGAATATGAGCAAATTGAAAGCACCGTCAACTGCAAAATGCAGATGATAAAATCAACAAAGGAAATGCCTTTAGAAGTTTCATTTTAATGCAAGTACGCGAACAATAATGAGTAAAGTATAAGAAAAGTAGAAAAGGGAAATCCATTAAGTTTTGTAAACATTTCATAGCATTATCGGTCTTAACTTGCACTAATATTAGAGATGAAATCATTTGACAGAATTGATCAATAAACCTATGATTAAATTTAATAAAATCGGTAGATTATGGTACATATATTTACAAACAACACTTAATATCACTTATTACATCACAACTTGGTTGTATGGCACATGTAAAGCAGGTATTGCAAATGAGCAAAGGTGCTTGCAGTTACAATCATACATCGGCGTGGCTTCAATCGCTTTCATTAAATATACAGACGATAATTTAAAAAAAAGTAGGAATATCACCAAAACGGTATGCATATCCTAAAATTATCTTATCCAGATCAATTATTATTAAGAAATCTCCGATCCTGGAGCTGTGGATCGCATCAGATCTGTTTATTGTCATAGATTCATCACAAAAACTAAATAAAAAAAAACATTATTAACTAGAAAAAATCAAAACTAAAGAAAATCAAACTAAAATAATTCTGCTAACACACTCAAACACACGGTATTGTAGTAAAATAATAATAGCATAATATTAATAAAATACGAAAGAAAATAAACGATACACATGCACCGTATAATACTACTGCTACAAAAATAAAGTTGTTTCCGTATAAAAAATATCTTACCAGAATAACAGATTTATAAGTCATTTATATATCGAGCAAGCTTTAATACTACAATGAGCAGCAAAATGCATTACACTGTTAAAATCTCGAAAAATAGTAAAATCAAAAATCTAGCGAAACGAACCTTTGCTAACGTGCTCTACTAGTTACTACCGTGTTCAATTAATAAAATACCTACTTAAATTTGTATAAAAACGAATAATATTATTATCAACCAAATGTTACTAATTGTAATAAAAACAACGAAATTGAGGAAGTTGCGGATCCGTGGGCTCTCAGTGACTAGGCGGTATTGACGTCATGTCGGTCCGAGTAAAACTGTCGTCTACCAGTTTCCAATACACAAAAAATTAAAACGACAACCTTTTCAGAAATGCTTCATAATACTCTTAGTTATTAATCATTCGATAGACTGGCGTAACTTAAGATTTGTGACAGAAATTCACAGAGATAAATCGACTATCTTGTGATGTTGATTGTAATTTTAAAGATCGTCAGTAGCATCACCGAGATCTCGTATTTAAGAAACGCCGCAGTCAACTTTGTCATTGATAAAACCCCTAACATCACATTCCCTAATTTTTGTAACTACGTTAAAAAGGGTAGTAACTAAAGATTGTCCATATTAGTTAATTCAATTTAACACTTACCTAATAATAATGTAACAACTCTTAATTAGATTCATAATTATGTTTCCATCGACACAGAATAAGTGCTAATTAAAACAGGAAGTGCCGTTGTGCCGAAGAATATCTTAACACTAACAACAATACCACTCGATGCTCTCTTATTACAATAAAATCACTCGCTTAACGCCTAACAATTTTTAAGTAATAATAGTTAAAATATTGGTCCAACAAATGGGCTAAATAATACAAACGCCCTTAATATTCATCCCTAATTTAACGACGTGGGATATGGAAAAATATTATTCAATAGATCAAAAATGATAAGGGTCGAGAATCATTCAATTTTCCGGATCAAAACAACGGAATAATCTCTTATACATCAAATAGGTACTCATATAACAATGTCAATACTAAAACTAATCTCATTACAGTTTCGTTTAAATATAATAATGCATTTAGAGATCCAACGCCAATACATCGGTGAAAGATTCTCGATATTAGTAAAATTGATCACATCGAGACTGCGCAACTAGTTACACTGCGCCTAAAAATAGTCCAATAGTTTATATTCACTTTATATAGTCACTTTTTGTATTAAAATTGACACACTTGGCCAGAATCGTTGAAATTTTGCGTTTGAAATATTGGTTTTGGCTTAGTCGGTTAATATTTGTGATCTTGTTAGGGGTACATTCACATTCCAATAGGCGGCACTTGCACGTAACGGTAGATGTAGAGGCGGTAATCTTTACTCGCGAGCACTACAGACCCGTCGTCCATCAGAGCTACGTCGAAGCATTGAGCATGTTTTACTTTGCTTTCTAGAGCTGAAACCAATTGTCCGTCTTGTGTAAATATCGTTAAGTTGAAGTTGTTATGGTTATCGGCAATGAGAATTTCGCCAGCTGCATTTATTCCTACGCCGATTGGGTAGTTTGTCACTCCTTCGCCGCCGATCTGGCGTAAGTATATTCCTTCGTAGTTAAACACTTTGACGCAATGCGCGCGGTTGTCGCTAATGAAGATTTCTTGTTTGTCGTTGACCACAACACCATTAGGGAATTCTAAATGTTTCGAGCACCCGAATTTCTGGAGAACATTACCAACTTGGTCGAAGATGATAACACGCATTACTTTGCACTCGACAACTACGATCCGGCCCTTGTTGTCCACTGTAACGCCTCGTGGGTGCTGAAGAATGTTTGCTCCGAATTTTCGCACAAATTGCCCGTACTGGTTGTAAATCTGAATTTGGTGTGTCGGCGATCTTTCTGTCACAATGATGTCTCCTGAAGTACGTACTACAGCTACTCTATTGGGGTATAAAAGTTGTCCGTCCCGTTTACCGCATTCGCCGAATTGGAATTTAAAACGGCCTTCCTTGTCAAAAATCTGAATGCGATGGTTGTTGGTATCGGCAACAATGATATCATTTTGAGCATTGACAGCAACTCCGCTGGGTTCGGTGAATTGTCCTTCCATTACTCCAAATTCACCAAATTTGCAGTGGTAGATCATTTTTTGCCTCTTGATTTGCGATTTTGGAGGGAAAATGGCAGTGGATATTAGCTTGTTTGTCAAATCTAAAATAGGGTCATTGTGGGCAGCAGCAGTAAGCGAGTAAGGGTCGCTTGCGGTTGGGGGGAAGAGTGAGTCACATCCTCCATTAGACCACTTTTCATAAGGATTGATACCATTAAGATTTATATCTCCTATAGCAGAGGAGAACGGTCCAAGAGTGCTGCCACTATTAAATCTTTTCGAAATGATGTTTGAATCGAATGGAGACGTAGATTGGCTAGCGGGACCAAGTAAGCCGTTCGTGTAAGGTCGGTCTAATACTCCATTTAATCCAGTAGGCAGATGGATGCCTCCATTCAGACTGCCAGAACTTCCATTGACGCTACTGCTACTTGAGGATGAACCACCATTCAGTAGAGAGCCATTTGTGGGGCGAGCGATGGGTGGTTGTTTGGTAGGACCAACGTTCGCTTCAGAGCTAGAGCGCACATATCCAAAAGTATTTCTTACGCCTACTTGTATCGCCTGGTAGTTAGATACGAATTCAAGTTCGCAAGCGGTTTGCACGCTTTGTTCAGGGTTTGTGCTCATTAATGATTGCAGTTTAGTATCTAAAAGTTTTCTGAACATCAAAATTTCGGCAATATTGGCGCATTTCGTTAATCTTTCAACGAAGTCGCATGTTTGATAGATTTTGTCAACGGTTTCTTGAGCTTTTTGTCCGACGACAGTAAGAGCGATTTGCTTAGTCGAGAATACGCTTTCCAGTTCCTTAAGTAACTCCTGTTTGCGCTCTTCTAGCATAGAGCGGTAGAATTGGAACGTATCATTAATTTCATTTTGAGCTTTATGGTATTGCACCTGTAGTTTACCAGCAGCATGTTCAACTGTTTTTACTACGTGTCTTATTTCTGTGGCGCGAGTTTTTGCTTCATTGACAGCTTGTTGCATAAGTTCTAGTTGTTTAGGTCCAGCGTCAGATAAATGTTCACAGTCATGTAGTGCCGCAGGGTGTTCAATAATAGTACATTCCTTGCATACAGGTACAGAGCAAGTGCGGCAGAAGTATTTCAGGATATCGTTTTTGTGTCTCGGACAGAATGCAGTCTTGTCACCGCTCGCGGTGAGTGTCGAGGCGAGAAGACCTTTGTCATCTTTTAAGTCTGTGAACGCGAGGACGCGATGACCTTCGAAGCAGTGCATGAACTGATGAGCCATGACGCAGTTGGGGCAGAGGAAGTTAGCGCAATCTACACAGCGCGCTACAGCGTCCGATTCCTTTGATTTGCAACCAGTACAACGAGCTGTTGGCGAATTGGTTTGGCGAGCGGAGGGCAGGAGGTCTGCGTCCTGCTCAACAGCTGCGGCGATGACAAGATTTGTCAACAGTCCAGGGACACCGGCTGGTGGAAGCTGGCTATCCACTCGGCAAGTGACGCAAGTTACTTTGTCGGGGTGAGTTTGTTCTCGTTCCAGGCAGCCTCGACAAAATGTGTGGAAGCAGTTGAGTACTTTAGGGTCGACGAATGTCTCTCGGCAGATCGCACAGGTGGTGTCAAGGCCGTCGAACTCGCGAAGATCACATACGGCAGAGTCACTCGCGGGAGGCGAGGAGCCGCTCAAAGTCAGTGGTGATAAGGAGCCACGCTCCAGCGAACCTATAGAGTTGGCACCGGGCAGCGACTCAAGGGACGGGGTGCGTGAGGCCATCTTCAGGAAACCGGCATCCCTGAAATGATAGAAAGAACACGTTATTAAGGCGTATGAGATTTATCTTAACTATGTCACAACTATGTAATAACTGTCATTAACGATAGGACGGTCTAGATTATTAATAGCTAGTTTCATCAACTAAAGTTCACATTCACGTGACGTGCCGTCCACATAAATACGAGTCAGAGGGATATAATATCGTTTCGTAACACGCTCGAGAACTTATTACAACGTATACCTACAGACAGTGAGGAAATAAGTAATATTTCGGAGTTGGTAGTCGCGTCGCGTTAGGGAAAATGTCGGCGATGTTCGAATTTCTCGTAAAAGATACCGTGTGACGTAACAGATGGGAAACTGGTACATCTTCGCAAATGGGTATTCTTAAAGCTACATTCAATGTTGGATATATCGAGTATGTGTATTTACAGAAAATTGTGCGAACGTATGAAATACGAGTGTATTTGTAGAGCCTTTTTATGAAACTGAGGGACTTTATGAGTTTCCAAGTCTCGTTTCTTTAATGTTCCATCATCATAAACGTCACACGTTGTATAATCCTTAAAGCCTTTGAACGGGGTAAATGCATTTTCAAGCAAGTTCATAGTTCATTCACAGCGTGGGGCATACCACTATAAATAATGAAGATTATCTTTTATATTTCAGTTTAAAGATAAGATAAAGCACCTCACAGGTGGCTGGAAACGTAAGCCGTTTAATGATAATTTATATCTGAAAACTTGCCAGACTTATTAGGCTATATTAAAAGATAAACTGCTGATAGTGATACTAATTGAATTTACTCCTGGATAACTTCGGTAATAAATTTATTTACTTCCTATCAATTCGTGTCTTTAACGCCTAAGTTTTCTCGCATTAGCTCGTAATATTTATATACCATATTATTAATAGCGATCGTGCCGATTAACGTCATTGATTTTTAATTCGTAATTGATATTTTCATGTTGATGATTACACTGCACATTGAATTAAGCTTGTTTATTTATGTCAAGGTGGAATAGGAAAATATATTGATAGTCGTGAAATTCCTTAACTTTATCTCGACCACTATATTTGGCTATAAAAGTTATACGATCTATGCCACCATGAATTCTTATTTGTTCACTTGTATTTACCAACTATGAGGTGTCTATGCACTTGAAGGGGAGTCCGTTGCCATGCCAACGAGGAGGGGATACCTCATTGAATTAGGGTGAGGGTGGTTATTTCGCAAGGGGGCTATATTTGCAAGGTGAATGGCCTTGCAACATGACTAATGTGCTCAAGGGTCGAGTTTTGTCGCTTTTTAACGCGGCGAAATGTGCTCCCGAAATTGATTCGAGAAAAATTAACTGTCTGCAGTTTACGTTCGAGTCCAATTCAGTTTGTTCCAAGTAAACTTTTGTTTTCCTTTGATGAAGATCTTAACGACATTCGCTGAGTCATTTGAGGAATTGCATTAGTCTTGTGCCAAGATAAGAGACATTCTTGCGACAGTTCAGTTGAATGAAGTAAAAACTTTCATAATCTACCAAAGACTTGACCTTACAAGATGGGAATGGTATATTTGAAATATACTTTCAAAATTTATTATTATTAGTGACACTATAGGTTAGTATATAAATCCGACATGTTTTATTTGCAAAATGTATTTTTGATTCCTTAAAATTTTTTTAGAATCTTATAGATACTTTTCAGTATACATATGACAGCTGAGAATATAAGGTATATTTATACTTGACCCTAACTTGATAAATCTACTGTAAATATAAATTATATATGTTCGGAAACAATCCTCATTTCCCAAACGCTAGTTAATATGCAAAGTGAGAGGACAAAGGTATATGAATATTACGACTAACACCTATCGTAGTTGACAAGTATCCGAGCGTATATCACGAGCTATCGAGATAGATCTATTCATATCTAGATCTATCTAGATGAGTTTGGAGCTCGATAGGCATCAGGGTTGAACGTTAAGATGAAAGATATATTTAAGAAAAGACAGGTTGATTTAGTTGAGTAGTTAAGGCCTTTCTTAGAAGGTACATATAACATTTAATAATTCGTGCACTTTTAATCCTTTCATCCATTTTTGAATTCATGCAAATAAACATGAAACCATATTAAGTATTTTACAAAAGTTTAAACCAAATGAAGATAAATAGAGAACAAAACCTCCAGTAAGTAAGTAAGCTGTGCCTAATACGTTTTACATGACAATAAAATAGTAGTACTTTTAAGAATAAAAGGAAACCCACTATTTATAGACGAAATGAAAATATCCGAAAAGATATTAACAAATTCCTGTCCATTGATAGGTATATTCCACAACCCTAGTTCGGTTACAGGAATTTCGAGGGTTGCAACTGGCCATAGATTACCGTCCCCCGTGACAGGGCGATCCGCATACATAATGACTGTCCGTTTGTGTGTAGCTTCCTACCGGTTGTCTATATACTCTGAGGGATACAGGCTAGCAACGAATGATGGTCATAGTATAGATTAAATTGATTCATTATATCATTTCGCTTCAATTAATTAAGATTATACAAACTCTAGCAACCAATTTTTTTTAAATGAGTTTAGGACTTGAAGTATACGTAGTAATGTAGTTTTAGAAATAATATATTTTCCGGAGAATTTTTCCGTTACTAACAGTAATTCAATCTTTTCTATAATATTTCTAAAAGGCCGGTAAAGCGGAGAAGCAATTAATAGAATCAGTATTTCCTTTAAATTGCAGTAAGTATTATACAACATGTAAAGAGAAATGTTTCTATGAAACTGAATCAATGAACAGAAGTCAAGAAATAAGAAGTTTCCAAGAATGTAGATACGCTTGTACCAAAGCAAATACCGACGTATTCAATATTATAAGACCACAAAAGAATGTTGGAAGTAGCATTGAGAGACGTATAAAGGGTTATATTTTAATCTCTAAAATTCTTTTCTCCTATTCAGGTTTTGAAATGTTATTCTACCTATTTAACTTATAACTTTTGCTTTAACTACAATTATTTATTTTATTTTCTTTCTGTACAAAGGAAATGAATTCTCAATTGACGCTAAACCTTGTGAGCAGTTTAAATATCGTCCTGTCTTTTTCTCGTTTCATTCAAAGATGAAGGATAGATTGTAATCTCAGATTAAATGACATTTGATTGTCAAAAGTCATAACAAAGGCTATCCGTCGACAGCATATTGAAATCAAAGTAAGTGCAAAGAGATAGATTTTCCTGACTTTAGTAAGCAAAACAAGGGATAGATAGAATATTGAAAATGGCCAATAATGATTATCATCTCAGTATTTAGACACACGACACGTAGATTGTACAATAGAGATCAAACTCAGGTCCACTCGGTTTAATCCCGAATCAAAAGTCGCTAAAGGTTTTTTGCTTACATCACAATCTACAAAGCACTAAATTGAACATCAGGTCAGTATCAAAGCCTTGCATAACACACGTTACGTACAAAGCCACGCTTGACGCAGCACAAACCAGCTTTTAGTGACAGAGTGACTAGTCTACTATAGCTCTACCTACGGTTTAGTTAGAAAGCTATACGAACTTGTAGATGGATTTTGAACCCTTACTTTATAGTTATACGTTGTAACTGTCTTTCATATAATTAATTTGAGTCATGTAGTCGGTTATAAGTGTCCAAGAAGAGGGGTCGGACCTAAGACTTCCAAATTAAATCGCGAACAAGTTTTTCGCTTTGCATAATACACAAAGCACGCTTAACTCAGAAAACCAGCTATGAGCGAGACTATATCTACGTATCATAGGAAGAAAATAGACATAACTTGAAGCTTTGTAATTCATCTTTAATAATATCTTTAAAAAAATAGAATCTATAAGTGGATGGTGTGAATTTTATTAACATCTGTTTGACTCATAAGTTCTATGTTCTATGAGAGCGAAATATTTTAACTCAAAGCTTCCTTCAGCGCATTTTTTGGATCAAAATTGACTCTCTCTACCCTAAATAGAACATTACCGATCAGTCCTTTGGGACTGTTGCCTTGTATAACACACAAAGCCGACGCAGAAGATCAGCTATTAATGATACATCTAGATGTATCTAGGCTATAGGTAATGTACTGACGGATCTATGAGGCCATTAAACTGTGATCTCATGTTTCACTCAATGCTACGTAATTTACAACGTAGAACATTTATTCTAACGAAAAATTTAAAACAACATTTTTATTATTTTGAAGTTGGCAAGAGCCAGAACTGATAGAAGATAGTGTATCTAGATTCTAACTAAAAAGGTACTAACTTTGCAATGAGGACATTTCAAGCTCGATTGTATTGAAAGCAGCATAACATTACGTAATTCACAAAAATATCACGTCTTTTTTTCAAGAAATTAATGTGATGTCATCATAACTTTTTCGCAGAGATTTAGAAATATCATTTTAGGTGTATTTTATTTAAAGTCATTTCACTTTCACATCAAAATAATCTTCAATGTTCTTCTAGTTATTG
>LQNK01002620.1:87504-109825 GCA_001586405.1 Phoebis sennae | reverse complement strand
AAAGTTGGCAAGAGCCAGAATTGATAGAAGATAGTGTATCTAGATTCTAACTAAAAAGGTACTAACTTTGCAATGAGGACATTTCAAGCTCGATCGTATCAGTGTTTGAAAGCAGCATAACATTACGTAATTCACAAAAATATCACGCTTTTTCAAGAAATTAATGTGACGTCATCATAACTTTTAGCAGAGATTTAGTAATGTAATTTTACGTGTTTTTAAGGGTATGTGCAATTTCACATCAAAATAACCTATGTTCTTCTAATTATTGTTTCTACGTTACGGTCGCTTCGAAGAGATGGCTTTAAAGTCATTACTGCCAATAATATAAAATTTCTATGGTGTGTGTATAATAAACAATACCATTCATTCAAAGGAACAATTTAATTATTAAAACATGTTTTAGTATTCATATTGCTTCTAAGAAATAAATCTGCTAAGAGTATTTCTCAGTCAATATTGTTTCCACCAATAAATACCGAAGTTGTCCAATCTCGTCTCCTTTGCAGGTAGATACAAAATAGTATTTCAGGGAAGCAATTTAACTCGAACATTGGTATCGGGCGATTGTTGAAAATTGTGCCCTTTTGTTGACGAGAAATCTTCGAGAAAGGTCTATATACGCGTATTGTGAAACTTGTTAACATGTAACCGGCCGGTTTCTATTACTTTGCTAAGGTCAGGATTATACTTGGAGGTCAACAATTGATATAGGATTTGTATTAATACGATTAAATCGGTTTTGTGTTTGAATGTCTCGTGAGAATGTGTTGCTGGTATGTGTTCTTAATAAAAAGAGAGACTAGATCTATACTAAAATTTGCATGTATATTTGTAATGTTATTATACAAAAAGTACTTGATCGATTTCAAAAATTCTTTTACAATTAGAAATCTACATCTTCACTCAGTGACATAGGCTAAAATAATGCTATAAAAGAGGAGCGAAGCCGCACGGAACTGTATAAAAATGTGTGTTTTTTTGCTACATCTTAAATTTATAAATTCCTAGGAAAAACCAATGTTTATCAGACCCAAATCACCCTAAACTTTAAACTTCAAACATTTATTTCATCCAATGCCTCTAGCACTTTTGAATTGTCAATCATTTTTTATCCACCTATCTCAGTTATCCGCTACAATCAAACACTTAATAAAAACAAATATCAAGGTCGTTCTTATCACAGACTTTAGAACCTAACTTCTCCCATCACAGCCAAGACGCCAATTAACGTGCCACTGATATTATTTATAAATTTAATCCAGAATCCGTCGACATCGGTCAACTTGGATCCCCAGGGTGCTGGCAGAACGTCGCAGTTGCCGCATTTCTGGATTCCGACCCACGAGACAGAAATAAGAAATAGGATATCTTAAAATTTCATGTGGCTTGTAAGTTTTGTAACTTTCGCGATTTAGTTTGTTATTGCGAATTTTCTTTTTCCTGGTCCCTTACGAACAGTTAAAGGTTTTCATCTATTCTATGCTTATAATAAATTTGTAGAGAGGTCAATTATGTGAAATATATTTCTAAAGTAACTATCAGAGAGTCATTGGGGATCGATACTAATGCCAAAGGTCTAATGAGTAAAATTTTTGTCTGTATGTAATGGAAACAAAAACTACTCGACATATTTTAACGAAAATAAAAAATTGTAATCCAACCTATATTACAAATATAAAAGTTATGGAAGGGTAAGTTTTATTCATCTATCAGCCGATTTAAAATGCCTCATTGTGGAAAATAAACGGTAAAAGTATAATTATACTACTATAGCATTCGAATTTCAAATTTAGTGTTCGAAAATTCGAATTTCGAATACAATATCGTTCAAAATTTCTCTACATTTCAAATTAAGATGCCTTTACCACCGATACCCATTAAACTAATCATGTTTATAAGCCAAGTTTGATATCGTTTACGTATTTATCGGTTACAGGAGGCCGTTTTGCAGAATTATGTCTTCAATAGTTCTCAGGCACCCCATTAATTGGTCTCGCTTCGATTAGACCCTACGGTTTTCCGAACTGTTGTAAATCAGTATCACTGTACTGGAATATAGACCTTCACACATTGTGATAAGTGTTACAATCGGGTGTATAGTTTCGGGTCACTGAAAGGGGGGGTTCGGGGTTGAATTGTGGTCATCCAATGGGCGTTAGGCGGAAGCATCATTATTAGGATTGCGTATACTAATTCGAGATCGTTAGGTTTGAAAAATAACTAGGCAACGATTTATTTCTGATAGTTGCTTAGTATAACTCTTGATTTTATTGGTGGAATGAACTATTTTTTATAACAAAACATGTAAACTAACAAATTGTAATATCCTTACAGTCCTACAAATAAAAAATTTGAAGGTTTTGGTATTTGTGTATGAAACTGTGAACGCCGAAAGAACTGAACAAATTATGAATAGTTCGAAACAAGCGAAGCCGCGGTCAAAAGCTAGCCTAAAATAAATCATAAGGTTAAACAATCAAAATTATATAAATGAAGTTCATCACGATAAACTGAAAAAAATTACTTCAAAATTTTCCCAAATACCCTCACTCGAGAAAATTATTATTAATTTTGAGGAACCCTGTTATCGGCGGCGTTTATGACGTCACGTGTTATCTTAATGCAAAGGTTTTGCGACGTAAAAACTCCCCACACGATTACTCTCTCTGAATATGTAATTCGGCTTCTTGTACAATATGCGCGGCTTTATCTATAGCTATAAAGCTGTGTGATTGGCTGACAACGCTCGCGCCTGACGAAATTAGAGATCTGATTGGAGGAAATTTCCTTAAGTGCTGTACATGCATGGGTATTAACGACATTTTCATTAAGTGCTCCGCTTTCATTTCAATGTTTTGAATACAGAATTTCTAAATTATTTTCATGAAAATCTTCAACGGTGTGATATTTCTATTTGGATTTGCCTTAAACTTTTTGATCAAATCGAGAACTAATATTGTTATTTTTTATTGTTAATGCTATGTTACTGTGAAAGTGTGAAGATGGTTTTATTCCCTCAATGAAAAGGCCGTTAGGCTCCAAGGATTGATGTTTGGTAGTGGTATATATGCTTAGCGGCGAAAACATTTCAACATCGCGATTTAGGAATGGTGACGTCATCGTGAAGCCACATTACAAAGCAAATTCAGTAAAGGATATATAATGTTAATTGTACCCGAGTCAAATCAAGTACACAATACAAAATATTCGCCATACTTGTAATTGTATTTTGTAAACACAAACTTTATAAAGAAATAGAAGCGTAGGTACATTTTATTTCTTTATAAACTTCGCGTTATCCCAAAGTCGAATAAACGACAAAGTTTCCGAGCATTGCAACTTATGCCTTATTTCGGAATTTGTAATGCACAAAATCTCATGACGCAACTTATAAACGACGGCAATTTTGAACTTTGAAAGATAATTCGAAAAAAAAGTTATGCAAAAGACGCATCTAATCCGTCGCATTAAAATTCAAAAAGGAACAACACGCCAAACCACAAAGGACAAAAATTGCCTCCCGAAATCATCTCCGCCGATAATTAAGTCGACTCCCCTTATTTTGTAATTTAATAAAAAACTTCGGAATAAATCAGTACGGGATCCGTTAAAATATTCTTTTGACATCGGCTAATCTTTAATATTGCACGAAATATGGAACTTGTTCAATAAGACATGCAAATACCCCAAACTAAATAAATAATGTATGAAACTGAGGGAAACTCACATAATTCTGAGGCAGGGCATTAAAAGTTAGTTGAGGAACATCAATAACTGTGTTAGGCCTTAGTTTCTGAACTTAATTATGGATTTTTATACTCTTGCCGGGGAAGATTTATCTACGTACAATTAATAAAAGTTTAACTCGTTCGCTGGTGTTCCCATTGTCGTCAGCTCGGAGGAGAGAATTAATAAATTAAAAAGTACTGAGGGGTCCGCGTTATCAACTTATTATGTAATTTCTGTTTTTCTTTTACATAATCTGTTCTTTCTTTTATCAGCGCCGTTCCTCAGTCTTTGTCTCTTCTGACGTTTAGACTGTATTCTCGCATGTTGTTACAAGGCAAAGCTCAAAATATGTATTATATCTTTGTATAACGAGTCGACACAATTAATTACCTTAATATGAAACTTAGAAGAGTTTTGTTTGTTTGAATTCGCTAATCTCAGGAGTCACTGGTGCGATTTGAGAAAACACTTTTGTTTTAGATATTCCTTTTATTCAAGAAGGCTATAAACATTATGCAACGGGAGAGAACAGAGCGTCTAGTCCTTTACGAACGAGAAAATTGCAATTTCGCATTATTAGATATTAGATTTCGCAATGACACCTAGAACGATTGTCAACGACACGGCATAAATAATCGCCTTCATATAAAACCTTTAATTGAAGAAGGCTATAAACATTATGCAACGGGAGAGAAGCCACACAGTCTAGTCCTATACGAACGAGAAAATTGCAATCTAGCATTATTAGACATTTACCAGCACAGTTTCAGCACAGGTAAATTACGTAACTCGCAAGCTCGGTTGTGTAAAATCGCAGTGACACCTAGAACGCTTGTCAACGACACGGCATAAATGATCGCCTTAATATAAAACCTTCAATTGAAGAAGGCTATAAACATTATGCAACGGGAAAGAAGAACAGAGCATCTAGCCCTTTACGAACGAGAAAATTGCAATCTAGCTTTATTAGGTATTTACCAGCACAGTTTCAGCACAGGTAAATTACGTAACTCGCAAGCTCGGTTGTGTAAAATCGCAGTGACACCTAGAACGGTTGTCAACGGGTCGACACAATTAATCGCTCCATGCAGATTGCCGTATCGGATTCTGACTTGGTTATTACATAAGCTTGGAGTTGCTATTTAGAATTAAATAGTGTTCGTTTTAAACTAGCTGATCCATGCGGCTTTGATCCCGTAGCATAATGTTATATATAGCCTATGTTACTCGTGGATAATGTAGCTTTCGAATGGTGAAAGAATTTTTAAAATCGGTCCAGTAGTTTTTGATCGTATTCATTACAATCAAACAATTATTAGTGTAGATGATTATAAAGACTCAAAATTTAAATAGTTGCCCGTGTAATTCTTTTCTTTATATATAAAGTTAGGATAAGTACTGTTTTAATTATTATACATTTTTAATGGTATATTATTTATATACTACTTTTAATGTTGAAATTTAGAGTTTGAATTCGATCATTATGTTACCATTTGTTAAGCGAACTTCATATTTTCTCTAATACATATCGGTAATAACCCTGAACCCAGGAACTAAACAAGCTTTGACAAAGCGTTGTGTTAAATGTCCGAGAATATATATTTTATTTACCAACCTAAAATCAAAGTTATCATCGGATAAAACTTATCAAAACAACCAGTTATTTAGCACCGCGTCTAAAACAATATAATTTATTAAAACGACTTCAAAAACGTTTCTCGGATTCGTAAACAAAATTTATAATGCCTTATCTTCCAATTTATAATTCTGGAACCCTTTTTAGCTTAGTCCTTTGAAATAAGTATAAATATTCATGGTGATTTGTAACTTTATCTTATTTAAGGAATGGAGTCGTATTATTATCTATACTAATATTATAGGAAGGAAATAATTGTTTGTTTGTATTGAATAGGCTCAGAAACTACGGGACCGATTTGGAAGAAATTTTATACAGACATTCATTAAAACCCTAACAATGACAATCCCGAAAATCCTAAGGGAACTATATGGGTGTGAAACCGTGGCGCTCAGCTGCTTATCTATATTCTATACATTTATATAATTTATCGCTTCTATCAGCGCATTACCAAAAGGAAACACAGTAAAACAGTGTCGGGTTTCTGAGTTTCACTGCTTACATATCCTTAGCATTTTTGACGACGACCCGATTGGCGCAGTGGTTCAGCAATGGTCTATTGCGCCGGAGGGTGTGGGTTCGAATCCCACGAGTAGAAAATTATGATGTGATGAACATTGTAATTTTCTACTGTCTGGATGTTAATTTATCTATAATATGTATGTATTTACAAAAAAAAGTATGTTTAAGTATGTCTATCAGTTATCTAGTTTCCATAGTACAAGCTTTGCTTAGTTTGGGACTAGATGGCGTTGTGTTAAATGTCCAGGAATATTTATTATTTATTATTTATTTTTCTCATATTTTATTTTTACTTTTATTCTTTTTTACTGAAATTTCATAGTTGCTAGAAAATGCATGTGTAATAGCTATAATCAATTGAATTTCGTGCAGCCATTTCTGTACATAATATATCTTTCAAAAAGAGTAACGAATCTGCAATTGTTGTTGACTTTTTGTTCTTATCGCAATTTTAGCCTAATTTTGAAAATTAGTCCCAATTACCATCCACAGTTTGAAAACAAAGCGAATTAAAAAATCAAACTGTCAAACCCCACCACAACTCCTCTAATATCCATCATTATATACAAATCGTGCCTTGATTAAAACAATTATTTGACAATTCCCTTCAACCGTTAATTAGTCCCGGTTTTATGTAACGTTCAAAGTGTTTGCCGAGTAAATCAAAGTAAATACGCAATAATTGGATGATAAACATTTTGGATTCAACATTGTCTCACTCGTTAGTTAGACCGCGAGTGACGTAATAGGGGGGATGAGTTACCCACTCTTAGTGGGTTTTGAAGACGTTTTTTGGGTTTAGGACCTAAATGGTAAAACGGGACCTAATACTAGACCTACGCACCAGGCTATATCTCATATATCGCGATAGCTGGAAAGCTGCAATTTTCACAAATTTTATACTTTCATTGCCGCTATAACATCTAATACTAAAAGTAAAAAAGGAGAGATTAAGCGGAACCCTTCGTTCGCGAATCGTCTAACTCACACTTGGCCGATTCTTTTAATGTTTGACCGTCTCATTGCCTCAATTGTTAACGATGCAGGTTCGATTCTCTGTGTAAGTGAAAAACTGCTTGGTCTGGCAGGGCATAAGAAGACATTACCCATCAGTAAGTAAGTAAGTAAGTAAGTAAGTAAGTAAGTAAGTAAGTAAGTAAGTAAGTACCTACTAAATGTTAATAAAATTCATATTCATCATTGTTTTAAGCTAATCTTGGTGGGAGCCCTCCATGATAAGCATCTCAATATTTCCCAGGCCGGGACCCACAACGTGGCGCCACAATAGCGACATTAATTAAAACTAACATCTACTTTAACATTATAAAGAGAAAAGATTTTATTTCTTGTTCGTTGGCATTGCATAGGCTCCAAAACTACTGGACCGATTTGATTAATTCTTCTACCATTAGAATCCTACATTAATGAACATAGGCTATATAACATTACGCTACGTGAGCGAAGCCGCGCGGTACAACTAGTTTTCTATAAGCTGAATGTATAATATACCTTAGTTTTGGATAATTCAACATCATTGTGTAGCAATAAATGTCCCTCAGTAAGCCATTTTACCCCTGTTTATTTCTCTTCCCTGTAATCCTATTATCTCTTACTTCCACGGCATTGCTGTATTTGGACCCAAATAAACATTTGCCACTAACATTGAAATTACGTTAAATCTTTACATTATTGGAGACTTTTTGAAACATTCTACAAACTGAGAGGATGATTGACAACCCGATTAGCGCTGTGGTCTATTACGGCAAGGTATTATATGATGAACATTGTAATTTTCTACTGTCTGGGTGTTAATTTATCTATAGTATGTATGTATCTACAAAAAAGTATGTTTAAGTGTGTATATCAGTTATCTAGCCTCCATAGTACAAGCTTTGCTTAGTTTGGGACTAGATGGCGTTGTGTTAAATGTCCCTGAATATTTATTTATTTATTAACATCAAATTTAAAATTCTGATTATACATACGACTAGCTTTTGCCCGCAGCTTTGCTCGCTAATTTGTGGTCTATAAATCAATAAAGGGTATCCGGCTAACAGCCTAATATGAAATTTCATATTCTAGTAGTTATGGCGTGATTGACAAATAAAATCAAACTTACATATTTAAAATATTTATAGTGCTGTGAATGTGTATTTTGTATAATTCTATTTTCTAAAATAGCTTTGAATTTCAATTTCTCGCTAATATTTGGCATAATTTCCAAACCTATTGTAGAAAGGCACACCCAAGTTCGAGGTTGGAAGGCAAACGTATGTGAATACATAACCCCAATTAATTCATATGTACACCAGTACAACAAAATTACTAATTCATGCGTTCCTATGCCATCAATAAGATATCTTGCGCAGTGGGTAAGTCAATAAGTGATATCCATTTGTACAGGGGGTCAATAATTAAATCATTGTTTGAAAATGCATGAGGTCGTCCCGTTCAAATAAAAGTATTGTTAATTTTGAGGGTACCCTAAATTTTTGATAGGGTTCCTAATGTAACGTTTACGATTCAGAGAAGGAAACATGTATTTTTCCATAATTATATAATGAAATATAAAATTATGGAAAAATACAGAATGATAGAAATGCATTTAGTATTAATACTACACTACATCACTACCTGATGATGAAACTTGGAAACATATATACATACTTATATAATAATAGAGGTAAAATCGTTGAAGGTATAATATTGTACTTGTTTTTTCAAGTAATGCTAAGATGCATTATATGATAGACTTACTCGAAACTCATTCTTCGACATTTGGAGTCTTCAAGTCAGGATACTCACCTGGAAAGAAAACAAATCATAAATAACAAATAAATATAGGATTATAAAGATAGGGGCATTCGGTTTAAGCACTGTGGATTTGATACACATTAAAATCATGAAATTCAAGGATTGTCAATGGTGTCGAATGCGCAATCATGAAATCAACGTGAAATTTATTATCCATATGAAGAATAGAGACACAATTTCATAACAGAAAATAAATACAGTTATCCAGTCAAATTCTCATCCTTTTCACACACGCACGGAAATAATATCCTAAGCATATAAAAATGAACGGAACGATTACTTCCATACAACGCTCCGATCTCCGCAGTAAATTTTCCCATCCCACAAGCTATCAGCTAAGAGACTAATAAAAACGCGAAACACTTCAGGAAGAAAGTGCTCATTAAAGGACGGTGGGTAAATTAATAGACAGGAGCGGGACGGGGATATGCGTGCGAGCGGGATAGACAACACCGAACATCGTACTACGAAAAGAGAACTGCTTCAAAAATATACTTAAACACATTGTAATGAGATCGAATTTAGCTTGAACGGTGTAGCGTGAATGAAATTACGTTTTGATTCTCCTTCTATGAATTCGTTACTCTTCTCTACGAACGTCTAATGCGCTTGTAGTGACGTACTTGACTTGGAAGCATACAAAAAAGGCCCGCTTTATGCTTGTAGTGACGTTTAAGTGCAACGGCCTAACAGCTAATATCCGTTCGATCAGCTGTGCGCGGAAACAGCTGGCAGCGTCGGTTAATTTTTTTTAAATGTTTTTTTTTTCGATTCGATTTTTCGAAATTCGAATCGTCATTCTGATAACAGATGTTGGTTTTACACGTATTAATTGGTGCAGATGTATTCGTGAATTGCCGTGTCGATGTATCGCTTATCTATACTATTATTGTTAAGAGAAAACATATGTTTTGTATGTATGTTTGTAATGTTATCACACAAAACCGATTTAAAAAAATCTTGCGCCATTATAAACTCTATCTACCTTAAAAGGCTATATTATATGCTACGTGAGCGAAGTCTCACTGAACAGCTAGTATATCAAATGATATTTTTATTTATACATGTTTTTTATAATGGCGACAAACGTTTTTGTTTGTCTATTCCTATCTATGCGTGACAATGTCGGAATGTTAAAAGATACTGTAATTAGTTAAGATTATTGGAACAGATGCTTGAAGCATTAGTGGACGGACATAGTTTCAAGGTGTAAGGCAGATAAAACTAATTTATGGGCCCAATTTATTGTGTGAAGAACATTGTTTTTTTTTCGTATTCTCTGAGTTAGAATACTAAAAATATATTTTATACTAGCTGTGCTCAACGTTTCCATCCGCATATATCTCCCGTTCTCGTGGGATTTCCGGGATAAAAACTATCATATGTCCTTTCTCGAGTTTCAAATAATCTTTTTACAAAATTTCGTCCAAATCGATTCAGTGCTTTAAGCGTGACAAGTGGCAAACAAGTGACAAACAGATAGAGATACTTTCAGATATATGAATCTTTACTATAATTTTTATAATTAAGTAAGTATAATTTAAAACTACATTGTCCAAGCTAGAAAAACTACAATTAGAAACATAATTTTAACTTACTGACCCCACAAACAATTCGCTTCAGATCCACACACGAGTCTACAACAAATCACATACATTAACTAATCTAGTATTACATACGTGATATCAAGCGAATTAGCATAATCCATGTTACTGCATTGTTACATGAATAATGAACGAAAAACTGCTTACACACTGCGCGAGCAACATCCGAGGTATGTCGATATCTTGTATGCGACATTTCTTACATTGCATCTTTAATTGAACGCAAGAATTGTGCCAACTTTGTTATGTTTGCTGGTTAAGTTATTTTTAATTTCAGTGTATGTTTAATACATTTTTTTTAAATATAATATAAATAACCTATATCAATGTCTCCTTTTCAATCGTTAAGAGTTCATCTCGTCACTCCAAAGATAAATGCTAAAAATTTTATTTTAAATATCAGTTACATGATAACGCTCCCGACAGTTTATGGGAAAAATCTTAGTTTTTCACATTTACCTTAGGTGCGACAAAACTAAGATCTTTCGCAGAGGAAACTGCGCGTTTTCGCACAGTCAGTAAAGTCGCATATCGAGTGAAAACTTAAAGCACTACAAGTTGTAAGTTTGGGATATCGTGTAGGCACGAACGGTTTCATTGCGGCTGTTTTGTGATAATCAGCTGTATGCGGCAGAGTTACCGCTCGTTTATAACCATAATTCATTTTTATACATCAACAAAAAATATTTAAACGATATTTTTATTTTTCAATTGTAATTTGCATGTGTATCTTTATTTGTAAAGTAGAAAATGGCAGAATATAGACAATCACATTGTTCTGTATAACACCTATTAATTACTTATATTCGCAAATAAAACATTTGAATTTGAATTTGAATAAATAGTGATAAAATGGAAGGCACAAGTAACTGAAAAACAGTTTATACTATCTCAGGAACATGCGCGATATAATTTTTGTAAAAACTTTTTTGAAATAAATGATTTGTTCATTATTTATTATTTGTTGTCGATGAAATTTCAATAATTGATGGTAAGAGTAAAAAATGACTTCTTGTTAAGATTACTCCGCGCAGTTTCCATCCCAAACCATAATGGTTAGTAAAAACCTTCCTCCATAAAAGGTCTATTTAACATAGTAAGATTTAAATCAATTACAGTTTATGAGATTGTCCCGTTAAAACAGTTCAGTTTTATATTATTTTAACCAACCTCCCAAAAAACGTGAAGGTTATCGTCGATACGATTCGTATTTTTTTCAGAACGTGTGACAGCTATTTTTTTAGGCAATTTCTGCAGAAGGTTCTTTATAGACAATTCAAAAATACGTTATGGAAACGTTGTGGAAACAAACTAAAGTAACTTAACAGAAATTACACAATGAAATTAGTAGTAAAATTTTCAAATGATTATTTTTAACCATATCATTTCTATAAACTGTTCTGAGTTCTGTTATTAAAGAACCAAAAAACTTAACCCCTGTAATTTACTATCTTCCTTGTGTGACAACATCCAATAAAGAACAAAGCCAACGACTCCCCAAAGAAATTTATAATTACCCACATTAACATCAGACTATAATGATTTTTGAAACTTTTCTAGTATTTCAACGCGATTTTAACTCCGACACGCGATTCAAAACACGCGCCTATTATATTACGGATTTTAAACAAAAATACGACTCGAGCACGAAAATTATAACGTTGCCAGCAATTTAAATTATCAGTTTTGTTTTTTGTTCACTGAAAATGCCGGTATTATTTCTAAAATTGCTAGAAATGACTGTAAATAGTTACTCTTTTTTCTAACCTACTAATGTTTGTTTTAATATTTTTATCGTTTAAATGCAGCGTTTTTAAAAACCTCATACTGAATTTATTATCTGTAATGTAGTTGGCAACACCAACTTTATGAACTGTTTGTATATTCGAAAAAAGAACTTTAAAGTTACAATTCGAAATTCCGAATGGAAGTTTAAATCCCTTTCTGTGACAGATGTAAAATGAATTTAAATTCGAAACAGCTCAAACAATGCTTCGAAATTTAAAACTGACAACTCGCACACCCGGGCCCATTTATCATAACGCCAAATTGAAAAGCCACTCCGTTCTTCGGAATACAAGATCATTAGTTGTATTTGAATTCGATCGTATAAATAATGCGGTTTTACAAGTTTGCACTTTATGTTGTTTGAGTAAGATATAGTTCAGTTTGCGGGCGTTAAGGCGAAGTTAAGAAGTTTTAATATTTAATGTTTTGCGAAACATTTAATGAATTGATTCCCATTCAAATTTATCTAAAGGGAGGTAGGGATTGTGTTCGCTCCAGCGCTTTTCTATCAAGCGATTTTCTAATGCTTGCAAGATTTGAATGTATATTTAAAGGGATTTTCATCGGAGCTTTAATTCATAATTAAAACGTTAATAACCTTCAAGACAGAGTGAATACAGAATGCATATTGTCTTTAATTAATACGAAGTTTCATCAAAGTCAACATAACAAAGTAGACAATATCACCGTCGACTCCTCAAAATTTCAACCTCAACTAAAAATTACTCGAGTCCAACCCACAAACCCAATTTAACTTTGCGCTGTGACGTTGTAAAAGAGACTTTATTATTAAAGCCATAAGCGTCAAATGAACTGCACGTGAATTATGCAGCGTAGTGTATATGACCTCGTGATTACTTAGTGTTATGACTAGTGACGTACTAGATGGATCCGGATATGCGGATATCCGAGTGAAAAGATATTTGTATCCGGATTCGTCACTTATTGGGAGGATTTTATAGGACTTCATTTTTATAACAAACGTGCAATTCTAATTTGATAATTTTTTTGAGTTATTCGACATTTTTATTGAATATTTAAACACATATTGGATTTGAATTGTAAATGTGAAATATTTACACATAATTCGCTTTGGACCGAGTATTACCTTCTTTTTACTAGATATTTTTACTGACATTAATTATTATTCCGAATTGGTAGTAAATAAAATAAAATATATTTATGTAAATGTAAATGAAGATTCGGAAAATAACCATTTTGAATTTTTGTTTAAAATACTACTTAAATAAAGTTATTACCTAAATCGCAACATGTCATTGAATCACCGCAAACGATCCTTTCACGACCACTGAGTGTCAGGAATTGATTAAGCTAAGATCCGTATCCGTATTCCTGTATCTAGACACGAATTATTCGTATTCGGATCCGTGTATCTAGGTACGAATTATTCGTATTCGTATCCGTATCCGATGCACATCCCTCAACACAGGCGTCACAGTCGATCTAATTTATGTCGTTTTTATGATTTATTTGAATGTCAAACAATCGTAAAACAATCAATGTAAGGTGACTTTGAAAGTTTTTTTTTTTAATATAAATCACTTTAGGTAAAAACCTTGTTATCATTTATTTAACGAGTAGATACTTATCAAGTTTTATTACGGTCTCTAAGCATATAACGTTCAAGAAGAATCCATAAAATCAAACCTTTTCTTGGTGAAACCATTAACAAAGCATTACACTATGGCCAAAACCGGTTCACTTACCCTCCCCTATAATACAGGTGAACTAAATGGGTCTAGGTTTTATAGCTCGGCTATAACAGGTATAGTCAAATTACTTCGGTTTATAGCATAGTGAGATGATGCAATACGTCTAATTTGGTGTTGGGCGGAATTTTCAATATCTAGTAATTTTCTTTATTTCGAAATAACTATATTTCATGTAATTTCAGAATAATTTGACATGTATAATAATCAAACTTTTTCTTGAGCATTAAATAAGTACATGGCCAAAACCGGTACATTTGCCCTATAATACAGGTGAACCTAAATGGGTCTAGATTTTATAGCCCGGGCCATAACTGTTCTTGTCAAATTAGTTCAGTTTATTGCTCAATGCGTCAAATTTTACTGTTTTGGGGTGACATTTGCAAGTAGTTTCTAGAAAATTCGTATGATTTTGATGATTACAAAAAGAGATATTCAAAAGGAAGGTTTAACAACACTAATATTATAAAGAGTTTGTTTGTTTCTTTGAATTGAATAAGCTCCGAAACTACTGGACCGTTTTGAAAAATGATTTTACCTTTGAAATGTTACATTATTCCTGATGAGGATGGACTATATATAACATTATGCTACGCGAGCGAAGCCGCGCAGAACAGCTAGTATGTATATAACACATACTTAACATAAATAACAATAAATTTCTCTATTGCCTTCATTTAAACAAATCAGCTTAAAATGAATTTTACAAACAAAAAATCTTACCCATTTAAATATAAAGTACTGTATAGTACAAAAGGAATGTAAGCTAATGATTTGTAAAATAAAAATAAATTACATCGCATGCCCACTGCTCTGGCACTGCAATGCAGAAAAATGTGGGTTTGAAGCTCATGTAACATAAATGGTCGATAGACATCATTTTAACACACGCTGTATATCATTATTACAATAATAAAACAATTATTTTATTAAAATATCACGTAAGGATTGAAATTAGAAAGATAAGTCTGAAGTTAGAAGGGTTTCAAAGATTCATACAGGGTAAAAGGTATACTTGACTCAGGGTAAGAAGTTCGTTTTAAAGATTCGTACTGTATAAAAAGGTAAAGATACCATGAACGGTGAAAATGGGAGAAAAAAAATATGTAATTACATGCATGTGAAGTTAACAACATTTTCTATACATATAATAAAGAATACCCTTAGAATATTGTTTTATTTTAAAAGCTTCCCGGGCGATGTCTGCATAAGAATAATATTTTATATTCTTTTTTATGTTTCTGTATCAATCACGCCAAAACTACTGAAACGATTTTGATGAAATTTCGTATTAAGATAGTATATTAGTGTATATAATATTGTTCTTTAGCGAAGCCGCGGGCAGCAACTAGTAATATAATAGGATTCTCGGGTTAAATATATGCAAGTTGCAAAACCATTTAACCTACAAACTTCAATAATAACGCCTCCATACTACAATATAATCAAACGAGTTGTGATCGATTGAGAATCGAATCAACTCGATTGTTCGATTGACATTACTCGATTATAGAATCGATGAATGTTAGTGCCACTTTGACAGATGAATGAGGGATGTTGTAACATCTGTTATATGCGATTTTAGTTATTATATAATTGTGATAAATATACGATAAATATGACCTATGAGTATTGTTGGGCTCGATTAAGCGAACTCGATTGACATTACTCGATTACAGAATCGATGTCTGTAATTATTGTGATAGGTAATGAATGTATGATAGTGTTGTAACATCTGTTTGTAATAGACATGCAATAAATCGATTTTATTTATGTATATTTTATTTATCGATTTAGTAATTGTATTATAATGAAAATTATTATTGTACTAATATGCAATTTTTATCAGTTAATGTAATAAGTACTACTATTAAACCAAAATGTTTGTGTATGTTAAAATATTAAAATTAGGAAAAATTCGTTTTAAAAAATTATCAATCTCTTATTTTATTTCAACTAGCTAAAGACCATTCTGTCATTCCTGGGGTTTCATAAATTTCATACAAATTGGTCCTGTAGTTTCGGAGCCTATTTAATACAAACAAACAAATCTTTTTTCTTTGTAATATCAGTATAGATAAAAGGATGTCTTAAAATTTTTGTTCCTTGTTTTTAAAAAACTACACAAAAAACACATAAAAAATCCTTAATAACCACACAAACGTTACATTTTCAACCGCGTATTGTATGAAGTGCCCTATCAATATCCTTTACATCGCGCGCAGAATGCATTTAAGCCGGCACTTTTTAAATTAAACTTTAACAGCAATTCCGACAAGCATCCGTCGTACGTGCGCCACATAAAGCCATTAAGGCTCTTCACACGAACCGCGTTTATATTTCCATTATGGTACCCGCATATGTCTTAATGGAACGTAACAAAGTAAACCGGTGATTTTTTGTATTTGAACGTGACTTTGACCGGATTGTGAGGCGCTTTGTGATAAATCCCATTATAACGGTTTTCAGGAAGTAATAAAAGTTCTATCTAACAATGCAGCGTTTAGTTTCATTTCAGATGGTAAACAAATAGCACAATAAAATATTTAAACCGTTTGTTTTTAGTTATACTTTTGGACGAACTCCGAATTAACATTAGATTTAAAACAATAGCAAGAATGTCTCGGTCGATTTGCATTTTCAAGTCAACGTCGTAATATTAAAAGAAATCATAGTAACAGATGTAAAAGAGACGCAGAACATTTAAATGGCTTAACGCTCAATGATATATTATACTTTATGAATATTGTTAACGCCCTTAACAGAATCACACATGCAAAAACGCATTTACACATCTGTCTCACTCCCCGCATAGATAAATGTAGGAGGAGTTTTACACTTGCAAAAAACACACTTCGTATGAACATCCTTTGAAACGTTACACTTTTATGCAGGTGTTCAAAAAAATTATGTTACATTATATAAAATTTCTTTATAAGATTGAATTTTTGTGTTTTAAGCACAATATTTTGGCTGTACATAATTATTTCGGACAGAATCTCCATAAATAGATGTGTGTGTGTATGTGTGTGAGGTTAATATTATATTGGTTTAGACTTTAGAATGATCATTTAAAATCTTTTATGATGGAAAAAGGTGGACTAGTCTTATTAAATAGCTATATAAGGACGTATGCTGATGGAAGGCAAATGTCTCACGTCCCACAAATAAATATATGAGTTTCATAAAAAACGCGGCGTTTTTTAGTTTGTATGAATTATCCTTCAACGTAACGTACACTTAAATGCAGGTGTTTCCGAATTTCGGATATTGCCGGCACGTTGCAAACGCTTTATTCCGTTATAACTTTACGATTTATCGGTTAAATGACGTTTTTATTGTTATGTACTTTGTATCAATACAGAGTAATAAAGATATTTTAAAATGTATTTTCGTACGACTTGCTGTTCCGAGCGGCTTCTCCCGTAGCATAATGTTATATAACCTTACTCCATTTATTTATTCAGAAAGATTTATTCAAAAACCAACCAGGATCAGACATTAAAAAATATTTGATTACACACAAGTGTGGCGTTGAAAGGAAAGCTGCTCAGTGTATGCTGCTCCTACGGTTGTCGCAGCGCTGATTCTCAGCAGCTCCCAATAGCATAGTGACAATTAGAGAAGTCAGAAATAGATTTATTATTATTTATTTATTCCACTCTTCAATCATCATTCATGTAACAAAAAATAATACAGATCGGAAGTTCTTGAGATTAGCGCTTTCAAACAAACTTTTCAGGCAAAGGAGCAAATGGGTCACCTGATGGTTAGTGATCACCACCGCCCATGAACACCTGAAACACCGGGAGTGTCGCAGGCTTTGTCGGCCTTTGATGGACATATACACATATACGCTCGTCTCTTGAAGGCCCCTATGTCAAATATTTTCGGAAATACTACAGAAGGAAGACTGTTTCAAGGCATCACAGTACGAAGAAACATAGAAATAGATGAAACTTTAAAGTTATAACTTATGTAATACTTACATACATTCACGATTCAAACAAGGTTGTAATTATTGAAATATGCAAGGTTATTGTTATTTAGCTATGCACGACTTAAATGACTTTTAACATTTTTATTTTTTTATTTTATTTTATTAGCAACATAAACACAAATAACAATATAATGAAACACATATTGTAAGCAGTATATCTACAGTTAGGTACATTGTTTTTGCTTTATATATGTCGACAGAGTAGAATTTTTATAACAACTTACAGATAAAACTTATTTTAGACAAGTTATATATTTTCAACATACAAATAAAAAAAAATGGTTTACTTCTTATTGGACGATATTATTGGAAGATTTTGCCAATTTCAAAGAATTGTTAAAACTAGTTAAAAATATAAATGTTGTATTATAATAAATGTTTCGGGTATTTGTTATTTAAATTGTTATTACGACATATTTATAAATCATAAACCTCGGAGTTGCTTACACTCTTGAAAAATAAAATTACTGTAACTCAAATTCACAAGTGAAGCTAAAAAATTACCGTTACGATACTTTTTGAAAAACTTATTATTGAAAAAAGCACTATCTAATGAATAGGCTCAATAACTACTGGACCGATTTTAAAAATTCTTTCACCATCCGAAAACTACATTATCCACGAGTAACATAGGCTATATTTTAAAAGCTATACATAACATTATGCTACGGGAGCGAAGCCGCGCGGATAAGCTAGTTGCTAATCACTTGATATCGTTCTATAATTTAATAACTACTTTCCAAAAACTACCCGCGAGTCCAAACCAATTTTAAACAATTCACGGGAAAGGCCATTTTTCAGACTTAACCCAGAAGGCATTTTCCGTATTGTACTTTACGCGCACATAAATTTGTGTCGGTGCTTTTAAAACTACACCGCTATTGCACATCGTAAAATCCTGGAATGATACATTAACTGATTAAATTGGGTTAGGGCTACCACGTAGGAATTTTAAATTAAAAAACTAAGTTTTGACAAAAATACATTTTTGACTTTTTTTTCTTTAAAATTTTTTCTTGAATATTACTTTACATGTCATCCTCATGAGAAACACAAAAGAAGTTAATTTCGACGCGCAAAACTAGGATTCACAACTTTATAGATTCATCGTTGAATAAATATATTATGTAAATATGTAATATTATTCTTAAATAAAGGATTAAATATTTCTAGAATTGAATCGCTTCTGTTAGTTATCATATCACGCATGAATGGATGAAGCGATATACTCCTCATTGACAGAATAAGACCGAAAAAAAATGTGACTAGGGACAAATTTGCTTGCATCCATGCAAAGCCGGGGCAGGCAACTAGTTTAATATACTATTGGGTAGACGATTTATTTAATTATAAATGGATCTGCGTATAATAATAAAACTATAAGTACATATGTGAGCGGTATCTTAATTATTCGTTAACGAATACAAGGAATATAAGAGGAAGTAAAAATTTCTATTAGAAAATATAAACATAAACCCTGGTAAATGTAGATATGGAAATAGCAATTAAAATCTTTGTGCGCGAGAGTAAAGCAAATACGGTGAAGTTTTAACTGAAAACAAACATGGAACCGACGAAATGAATCCTCGAGAATATTTTTACAAATAATTTTCAAAACAAAACGTCGGAACGCGCTAATTGTTACCGGTTCCTATGGGACCTTATGCGACACTGACTATCGATAGATACTTTTGAATATATCATTCTATTTATAAATCACAGATTAGAGAATAAAAGGCAGATGGAGAGCGCCGAAGACTTGAGTGACGAAAAGTAAATACAAAAACGTTTGTGTATAGTTTGTTTGATAATATGTCACGAGGGCTTCGTAATTTTTTTTGAAACGTATGTTCTACGTACGAATAGTTAACGTTACGTTAGTCTTCGGTACCCTCCATCTGCCCTTTATTCTCTAATCTAAGTTTTAAATATATGTATAAGAAAATTGAAAAAGAAACAAAATTATAGCGATCATTTTTTAAAAACATTCTAATTAAACTTAAAAGACTTTTATTTATATTCCAGTTAAGTCTCACAAAGGATAGAATAACATTGCTTAAACCGCAACATCAAATCCACATCTTAAAGAAAAATAAATTTTCATAGCGTTTACAAATACGATGAATGGAGCATATGCCAAATCGAATCAAAGCCGAGATAAATGATAACATCGAAATATTTAACGAGAATCCGAATCGTACAAAGAAACACTTATCGAGGTGAAAGATTCAGCTTTGTGATAATTCATCAACGATTGTATGAACGTGTTCAATCAATCATCGTCGATCATCAATCAGACGTTCAACAAGTAAAAACAAAGGGACAGCCCTAGCTTAACAAAGCGTCTGTGTGCGTGAGTGTGCGTAAGGAGTAGGGGTGCCACTTTTTTGTACATAAAATAATATTTTTTCCACAAATTGCAAAAATGTAGTATAATTAGGAGTTTTGTTTTTCAATCTTTTATTTTTTAAGGGATTTTTTCGTGGATATAACAGTCTTATTTCTAAAAAATAATTATTCGTATCTCAAATCTTATACGAATGTCTTATACATATTTTTTTGGAATTTCCAAAAAAATCATATCCTCGTATCTGTTTCTACGGCATCAATTAATTAACGTCATTATTTCCAATACGAGAAACTATAACACATGATTAACAGGCAACCCTAGCAAGGGGTGTATGATTATTGGGTGCGTAACGAAGCGTGTAGTGTGTGTATGCGTGCCAGGGCTGGCAGATGCGAGTTCGCACGCAGCTGTCGGTCCCCTCGGCGCACGCTTTCACTAAAATATGCATTATTATTATAGGGTTTTTTGTTACTGTTTCAGATGCAGTCATCGCGTGTCCCCGGGGCGACATGCTGGTCTTTAATGAATCACTGTTATGTTGACGGACCATTTCATTTTTATCAGGGCATTTCCTTTGTTCGCACATGTGCAAATTGTTACATGCTACCGTTACTTTTTGATCCAATTACTATTTCAATGCACTTTTGGCCTCGACTTCATTAAAATTTCCGTGTTTAATTTGGGGTTTATATATCAATAAAAATTAACCAACAACCAAACCAGCCTGTAGCCTATCTGTGTACAAAATTTCATCAAAATTCGTTGAGTAGAATCAAAATTGGCATATGTATAGTTATTTGCTCATATTTCGTATTTTAGCCCTAACATATAACCCCGTTAAATCGCGGACTACATAAGACATGACATATCACAGTAATTCGTGGAGCCTTTACCAAAACGCCAACCTCTTAGCGTGATACAGTGCGGGGTAAATGTGTATAAATTTTATTAATGCAGTCACTCGGTCTTGTTGAAATTAAGTGTGTTTTCACGCGGGGTTCTCGTCTGGGTTTCCGTCACTTTGGACTGTAACTGTGTAGTTGGACCGTTTTGGAGATTAGCTACGTTTGAAGGCCATTTGTTAATAAAGATCTTTGGGATATCTATTAAAGACCCCGAGAAAGAATTTATAGTAAACTAGCTGTGGCCCACGGTTACACGTATTCTCCTATTGTCGTAGAAATCCCGAGATAAAAGACTAGATAGTGTAATGTTCAATGTCCCAGAATATTTATTTATTTATTTATTATTGGATTTACGCAAATGAAATTATCCATATCGTTAAAGAGCGATCTCTTCCATCAAAAGTAATGATTTGTGGAATCAGAAAATTGATGCATTCAATTGTTATGGAATTAAAAGCTTAGCCAATATTACGACATTGGACAATACAGTTTATCGCATAAATATCGATTAGTTTGATAAAAATAAAATTGGGGTTTACTGTACCCATGCTATGTTTAGATAAGAATATAGATGCGACAAATATTTTATTATATATTAGAGAATAGACTATGCGACAAATATTTTTTCTTACAAAGTTTATTGATTTATGAATGAATGAATGAATTAAAAATTAATTATTGTACACGATACATATTTATTTCTTTCCTTAACAATACTTATAGACTATGTACAAAGGGTGGCTTAGCTGACAGCGATCCGATTTATAATAACCACAATTACCCTAAATGAAAACATTTGCGAAATTAATTCTTGTATTATTGTTTATCTCACAATATTATTATTTTCTTGTGGTGTGTGTACAAATGACCATGAGTATATTGACCCAGACGTATCACACACATACATACGTACTACACACACATTTTGTATGTGTTATGAGTGCAGACGCACCCTTGTATCATGTTTCGATCAATATCCCAAATGGAAACTTTTTGCGTCCAAATTTTATTGATTTTCTCATTTTGCCACAATGTGGCATATATGTACATATGTTTTACTAGCTGTCCCGTAGTATAGTGTTAAAAAGCCTATGTCACTTAATGAAGGTTCAGTTTTCTAATATGGAAGACATTTTTGAAACAAAGGTTTACTCTTCATAAAATTGAGTATAAATTTTGTTCATAGCTCATATATTGTTGCCATACGTTGTACAATTTGTACAGGAAAGGGGGGGGGGGG
>LQNK01002620.1:57889-73622 GCA_001586405.1 Phoebis sennae | reverse complement strand
TTATTTCACTATCGATTCCCGTTTATATAAATAAGTTTCACAAAGGCGACAACGTAAATTATAAGCCCTGTTCTATTGACCAATTATCTAATGACCAAACCCTTTTCACGTAATACCGACTGGTTAGACCAGTACCTACCATGGGTTACGCGTAGAATAGTTCCTTATTAAATGAAATCCTTTATAAAGTTTTTTGTTTAATATGGAAAGTACTCGCGTTATAACAAACGAAATACGAAATACGAAAACATTTTGTCAAATCTGACCAGTGATTCTTGAGATTAGCGCGTCCAAATGCTATATATTAGCACAGATCTGTTATACTAATTACTAGTATGTAACGTGACCATTTTTTTCGAAGCGAGACCGCCTACGAATGGAATGAAAATCAAGATTTGGGTTCGAAGTGAAATTAATAACTTACGACCATACGTCCCGATGAAACCGGGACGTATGGTCGTAAGTTAAGAATAAAGCATTAATTAGTTAACAATAACAAGCGAGACTAATAGTAATGATATGCGGTAGGAAGCATGTCTTATCTTAAATGATTCTATGAGCTAAGATTATACAGCCGTGGGCTCGGTATAAACAATTGACTATCGATGTAAAATGACTGGGTATTAGCACACGTGCGGTTAGGATTAGTTGTTTTCTTGTCTATTACCTCTCGTTATGTATTAAACGTGTTTATATAGAAAGAAAAAAATATACCATTAAGTACAGATTAGAGAATAAAAGGCTGATGGAGTGTGCCAAAGACTCGAGTGACGCCAAAAGCAAATAAAGTGCCATAAAGTTTGAACATGATACTAGTCCTACAATAGTGTAAGTACGAAATTTTGTGTCTGTTACTTTTTCACGCAAATTCTACAGAACGGATTTGGATGAATTTTTGCTGTAATATAGCTTGTTTGACTGATCATTGCAGAACTGAAACTGCTGATATAGTAGAAAGTAGTTTATTTATTGAAAGCATAATTAAAATATATACCTCAGAAATGATATTGAAGAACAAGAAAACAGTAACGAAAAATATAAAATAAATTAATATTGGTAATTGATACCCTTTATATAATTTATTTTATTTTATCTGCAACACCGACATTTAATTTCACAAACATTGAATAAAGTATCTAGATTCTATATTCAAGTTTAACACCTCGATATCATTTCCTATTTTTTTTTTAAATACTCAAAAACGATTAAATTCACCCTTTCGATTACATAACTTGTTAAAAGAAGTCTCACATTCATCTCGATTGACCCGGCTTATCATTGACCTCAAACTTGGGGACTCAAGCCTCAAGATGTGTCCTAAGTTTCTACGAGTTATCCGAATTTCGCTTGAGATTTTCATATTTTTTGTTATAGATAAGTGGCTATTCTCTAAAGAACTAAGAATCTGAATTAGGAGAAAAAATTTATTTTGGACTAGACGAAATCGTATTGTAATAATCCTCAATTCTAACTTTTAGCTTGATAGAAACCATTGGATCAGCGATTCTTTTACACTATTTCCACAATTATAAGGTATCTGTAGTATGTACTAGTATATTTCATTTCATGTACCTAAAAATGTAATGATAATTTTTCGAAACCATTTGTTAATTAAATAAAGTTTACAAAAAAATTATGGAAAGAGTTTTAGATGTCTTTAATTGATTACTTTTAAATAACGCACTGTTTTATAAATAATTCTAACTTAAGATTCATCATCCTACTTGTTATAAATTAGAATAAAAAAATACTATAAGGAAGTTTTAAGATATTAGGATTGCCTCCAAACATCCCCAACGCAATCGCGTGTCCAAATTTCGAAACGCATTTATCTTCAAGATAAAAAATGCAAATTATACGCCAGTCATTGCTCGAGCCCCTTTAAAAACATAATTAGCGTGATTCGTAACTACTACACTTCGGCCCAGGGATGTTAAGGAGCTTGTAACGAAATATCGATGTCTTCTATACTAATGTTATAAAAAGGAAACATTTGTGGGTGTGTTTTACACAAGAACTACTGGATTTCAAAGTCTTTTAAGAAAGCTGCTCTTCACTGAGTGACATAGGCTTTATAACATTTATCACAAAGTTAATAGTCGAGATAAATCTGTATATATAAAACTCAAAGGTGACCGACTGACTGAACTAGTGATCTATCAACGCGCAGCCTAAACCGATTGACGGATGGGGCTGAAATTTGGCTATGGCACGCATGTCTACACTTTCGTAGTAATTTATTGTACGTTCTTTGATTAGCTTTTTTTCTTTTAGGTCATGATTTTTTGCGCGTTGCATTCAAATCCTTACATTTTTATGTGATTTAATATCAGAAAAGATAATTGTCAGAGTTTATTTATTTAAGTTAATCTGATAGAATTTAGCAGGATCTTAATATAATTTGAGTTAATCATAATACCAATAGGTATTATACGTTACCTATCCTATCACAAAATTGTATTTATAAACAAATCATTAATCTTTAAGGCGTTTTAAAAATATATCCAACTAAAATCAAACCATCATTAAAAACGAAAAATCAACGCGAAAACTTTCAATAACGAATTTTTATCTGTCAAAAACATAACCTCGGAGATTCACCGTAAAAGGTTTTATCTAAAAATGGAATATTCCAGAATCCAGGATTATTGTCAGTGTCCGAGTGCCGCTGTAATCCCGGCGACAATCTCATTTACCATTTGACGCCTTCACATCGATCCTATCAAAATTTTGATTTCGTTCCAGCTAATAGCAGACTTAACAAGATTTGAGGTTATGTAATCAGGTATTACGTCGCAATAATTTACCTTCAAAATATGATCAAAGAATTTGTATTTTATTTTAAATAGTCATTCTTTTATTCCCATTGCAGTATTACTTCGATTATGTGTATATAAACATTTTGTTCATAACAACGCCATCTATAGAAAGTATTAAGAAACTAGTATAGATTTATAATAGTTTCAACAAAAATCCTATAGATGGCAATCATGTATGTATTAATTCTTATTCATATTTGTTAAAGTAATAACAAAATTAGGTTACAATTGAAAACATTCGTAATATAATACGATTCTTTAAATTTAATTTAATATCGTAACAGATTTTTTCATACCATGTTTTAATAACTGTCATTCAAAACTTCGAAGTTCGTATTCAAACATTTCTTCCACATTTAAATTAACGCTTACAAACGTTTAAATAACTTCGTTAACGTCTAAACAGGGTGAAAGTCTTATTGGAGGCATGTATTAAATTTAGCTAAGCCGAAGTTCCTCGCTTCAACAGCCGAGTTAGGCAAAATTCAATCCGAACAAATTGTAATCACTTTAATGATAAGTGAATGGAATTGTTTGTTTGGACAAATTTAATGTTGTTTTCGGAATTACAAAACGAGGAAAATTTGCTATTTCTTGCTATCGTTCCACAAATAAATATTACAAATTTTGGTATTAAAATGCTGTTAATTTTTCTTCATAATTTAAAGATTATAGTATGTATCATGAGTTCTTTCAAAGTATAGTTTATCTTTAGATGTAGAATTTGTACTATGGACAATGTTTTATAAATATTTCTTTTCATAAGTACAAACTAGACAGATCATGTTAGCGCGATAATAACAAATAAATAGGGTAAGTGGCCCAAAAACGGCCACGTCAAGGCTTTAACCTGTCCTTCGGCAAATAATTAAAGTTTACAGCGTTTAAACACGAAATCCTTTAAGTATACAGCTATGTTTCTCTTGACAAGGCCGATTATAAGACCGATTAAAGTTCCCCCGTTTGACGACGCTAAAATCTAGTTATTTTGATTGTATAATGAATGGTTACGTTTTTTATAAACGACGGAACGTCATAGTATAACAGCGACGAATCGTTTGTATTAACGAGCGGTTATAATCAACCAATCGGAACCAAGTTTTGGTAGGTAGGTTAACGCCACGTTTATTATAGATACGCTTTAGAGTTACGCCTAGTAGCATATTGTACTATCCGTAAGTAAAACGTCTCTTTTTATTTTTATACGATCTGGACATAAGATAATTATTAAAGGTACCAATGCAAATACTTGGATTAGGGCAAACAGTGTACTAGGGTTTTAACAAGTTTTTACAAGTTCAATCAGTGCAATTATATAATCAGTGACAGATCAATTCCCACATAAAACATTTAAATTAAAATAAGAACCAATTGATATTCGAATCCATTCCAAGTTCACGGACGCGCAAGATTAGCATAATGCAAAAATACAGATGATGTAACTTATTTTTTCACTTCCGAATAAAAACGAGACGTGACTATAATTGGGGCTTTAACCTCAAAAAGCGTGTACTATTAGATATGTAATTATTGCCTTACAACGAACGAAGGTTTTCTTTTTTATTTTAGATGGTACAGTGACCGTCTGACGCAAATACTAAACGTGTTAAATATTATTTAAGTTTCTTATCCTATCATGCTACTTATATTTAAATGTGAAAGTTTGTATGTTTGACTGTTTGTGTGTCAATTACGCAGGAACTTCTGAATGGATTTTGATGAAATTGCGTGTACAGATAGGCTGGATTAGGTTATTATGGAACTTGAGACCCCGAATTTAACGCGAACGAAACGGCGAAAATGCGGTAGTATAAAAATATCTTTAAAGCACTTTTAACGCCTTTACATATATACAAATGGAATAAATAACATTAAAATTTTAAAGTTTTAAGTGTTTTTAGTAATCAAAGAATTAATATTTAGAATATTTTGTCGTTCACACGAGAAAACATATTTAACTTTTAAATGTATTCACAATAACTAATTAGTGTTTCAAGTCGATTCCGCGTTTTCTGATTAAACATATGTCATAAACGCACTTGCCCGTTTGACTGTACGACATTGAAACTTCAAAAATGTCGTAATATTGTAGTTAAATATGAAATCATTTTTCGACATTCACTTGTCATTACGAACTAATGTAAAGCTGCAATGTTGCAAGTTATGTATTTTTATTTTTGTTATTGCTTCACTGTTCGCGTGATATAAGATCTGAAGACATTTTGAGTAAAGCCAAACTAAAATAGTAATTAGCCAGTCGAAGCATGAATTTGCTTGTAATTCACATCGAATGTTGTATACTAAGGTTCTGGGCATAAAAGCATCTTTCTAAAAAATTTGGTCGTATGACAACTCACATCTATTAAGATAGTGGCCATACACATAGTGTCCACAATACAACGTCACATGTCGACCTCTCGACTCGTACCGTCATATCAGGGAACGTGTTAACACAAGCTGAGTCAAGAACTATCATTCTACGACTAAGTATGCAAAGCTTAGTGCTTACCCAATTAACCTATACCGTACCAATCTCGTACCGTCACATGAGGGAACGTGTTAACACAAGCTGAGTCAAGGCTTATCAAACTACGACATTTATATGTGATGTTTAGTGTTTAGCCACTGAACCTACACCGTACCACTGTCGTACCGTCACATGAGGCACCGTGTTAACACAAGATGAGTCAAGAGCATTAACATTCGCTGGACAAGCCTCTCTTCCTGTTAGCAACGCGTCGCCATGCCGCGTTATCAACATCCGACATTAGTATGTGATGTTTAGTACTTAGCCCCTGAACCTACGCCGTACTAATGCCGTACCAATGTTGTACCGTCACATGAGGCAACGTGTTAACAGAAGCTGAGTCAAGACTTATCAAACGACATTTATATTTGATGTTTAGTACTTAGCCCCTGAACCTACGCCGTACCACTGCCGTACCAATGTCGTACCGTCACATGAGGCAGCGTGTTAACCCAAGATGAGTCAAGAGCATTAACATTCGCTGGACAAGCCTCTCTTCCTGTTAGCAACGCGTCGCCATGCCGCGTTATCAACATCCGACATTAGTATGTGTTTAGTAATTATTTACTTGAATGAATACGTTTTGTGACATGGCTAATGACCGTTTTTAAACGTTATTAAATAAGTTTTTTCTTTGTTTATTGTGAAGAAATAATGTTAAAGGATTATTGCTAGGAGTTCAAAATGTATTATTGTTGGAAGCGTCAGTATAATAATAATTATTGCTTATTTTATGTTTAGGAATTTTAATATAACTAGGAATTCAAAAGTATTATTGTTCGAAGCATCGGTTATAATAATTATCGCTAAAATCTATATCCTATCCTCCTAATATTATAAATGTGAAAGCTTAGATAATGTGTAGATGTTTGTAGGGGAGATGTCGTCTGGAAGTGATCGCTCTTTAGCGATAAGGCCGCCCTTATAGCCCATACTTCGAGGATCTTTATTATTAAGATATAAAGTGTAAACGATAAAAAAATAGAAAAATGTTTAGGTCTAGTTGACTATAATAATCTTAACTATACCCACAGCTGTTATATTCCGCATACATACCTGAAACAAGAAATATTATTATTAATAAAAAATATAAAGGAAAATATTAATAAAAATATAAAAACTAGATAAAAGCATTTTTATGTTCACATCGAATTTATCTATTCCCGTTAATGATTCTTTATTTAACCCTTATCTTTTTACACATTAATCTGAGCATTTCAAACCTCAATATATCAAATTCAAACTTCGAATTCCACACACGTATTCCTTTCTCAAAAGACGTTCTCCCTTGCTCCCACGGTCAGGTGCCATACAAAAGCGCGTAGAAATTTAAATAACTGCATAGTAATAATAATATAGATGCATAGTGCAACGGTCTAGCCATTGTTCGGGCTAGTCGAATCTATCCCAGGGGAGAACCACCCTAGGGAAGAATTAATGGCCATAAATTGGTTTAATGTTTTAACGGTTCTTTTTCGTGGTAACATTAGTACATGGTGGGAATACGATGTAAGTTTGTGCTATTGAAAAGATTTGGGAAAATGTAAACTTTATTAAAATAGAACGAGAGAAATATACTAAAAACATAATTACAATTTTTTTTACTTTAATATTAGAGACAATCTTTCCTCATGGGAAACACAAAAGAAGCTAACATATTTACAGTTGTTTTTATTAATTTTATTTGCAGGTACAACGCAAGCGATACAATAGACATAAATGAATAGTCAAATGAATAATCTCTTCAGTAACTATTTTCAATTCAAGACATACATAGATTTGAAATTCTTAAGGTTTAATTGATTTAATGGTTTAAACTACTCGTATATTATCTACTAGTTCAGAATAAAATCTCACGTTCAGTGAAACCTTGTCTCAAAAGAGCTGTCACCAACTTTTTTTTATTCGATTACCTTAATTCAAATTCACAGGTACAAACCATTGTTAAATAGTTAAATACACACCGTTATCGCGGCGAAATCTCAAGATGGGGTCACGTCCCCTGAGAAACTATGAAATCTATTATTCCTTACCATAAAACAAGTCAACCCTTATAATTGTTGAAAAGGACAATAGTGGCTGGCTAAGAACGGCCGTAAGAAACGGTATTCTATGTGAGACTCGTGAATTTGTTACACTCCTGAATTAAGCGGTAACAAAGGACTTTACAGTATCAAATGCGGAGGGGTTAACGTTATTAGTCTATTGTATTAATAGTAACGTTGGCAAATTGCAAATAGAAGAAATGCTAATTGTTAGATCTTTTTCAAGTAACCCGTATAGTATGGATACTACCCGCATGTATTCAGTTCTATGACCCTATGAGTAAGGTGTTTGTTATAAGGATACAAGTGGGTAGAAACTAAAAGATTGTATTCCCATGGAAACATCTAGAATCTCTTGGGAGTAACGTTGTTTTAACAACTGAAACAACACGACCTTTTTTAAGACGAGGGTAAAACCTGTATTTGCTCACACATTTCTAAATATGATGTGATTTCATTTAGATTGAGATAATCTTTTAACTTTAATTGTTTATTTGTGAAAATTCTATTACTTATTTATCTATTTACTACTAATACACGACTAGTTATACCGTGCGGCTTCGCTCCCTTAGCATAATGTTATATAGCCTCTGTTACTCGTAGAATAATTTCGATTGATAAAAGATTTTTTTTAAATAAGTCCAGTAGTTTTTGACTCTATTCACAATAAACAATTTTCCCTCTCTATAACATTAGTCAGATACAAAAAAAAAGAAAAAAAAAACAGTTAAACATAAAAAATCTAATTCTCTAACCCTATACCAGACTTAAAAGATTTTACAATTCACTGATCTAACCTTATAAATTCTCGTAATAAGTATCAGAAATCGAGTGTTACATCACAAATGAGCCTCTATATGTCTATAGGCGTACTTCCGCTAAATGGATGTAGGGCTGCCTACATTTAGGGAACGATCTGACACAATTTATAAGATTCAACCTTTCTATTTATAATACATTTCACTTTTCAATTTATTTTTAATGAAAACAAGTGTATGCAATTTATTCAATATTTGGGGAGTGACAGAATTGATCAAGTTATGCATCTAGAAATTTGGTGTAACAGACTTGATTAAATTAAGCGTCTTCTTTGAAATTCAACTTATGTTTTTTGTAATAAAGAGTAGGTTTTATTGTAATTAAAAATATTCGTCATTTTCAGCATAAACCTTATATTTATCTAGTAAGACAGTAGTAATTATTAATATTTCGACTAAGATTTCGCATCAATAATCCTTGTAATTCAATTTATGTTTTTTGTAATAGAGATGAGGTATTGTTGTAGTAACGAACAATATTCAATATTTTCAGCATAAAACCTAATATTTTGCTAGTAAGAGACTACTAATTATTAGTATTAGTCGACGAAAATTTCGCCACAATAATCCTTGTAAATTCCGCTTCTGAGCCAATGAAAATCCAAATACATTTTTAAATCGTTATTCATACACAAAACCATCCATTTGAAGGACACATTCGCAGACATAGACATACATAACAATAAAACGTCAATATAACAGACAAATCGCTGTCGCCTATGACTCACGCCGCGCCGCTCACGCGGAGAAATGAACGTAATTAATTTGATTAATCGCAAGTGCCGTCTTTGAAGAGCCCTGATGAGTAACACGAGATTTTTAGGCTGATGACTTGGCCGTGGAAATAGTTTATTGAGTACTATTAATGATTTATAAGCTTTTTAACTTGGGACATTGTTTAAATGTAATAAATTCAGTCTGTACGTCAATGTACAAAAAATACCTATTCATTTTAATTTCAATGACAAACTTAGCTCTTTCATTATTATTAATAATAAACGTTTATTTCAGGTATACATGTCCATTTTACAATATTATAATTAAAAATAAATAATTTTTCATTCTGCATTCTGTATCATTAGCTCATTTGCCTATCACTACCCAAAAAGAAAAAAAATACCATTCCCAAAAATAGAAATATTTTTACACCGAACAATACAGAATTACGTCTAAAATTACTCATAGATAACACTTCGTAGAACGTCCACGTATCTTCCAACGAAACCACAAGTTTCGACAATAATTACGCAGTACCAAGAATCCTTTACCTGCAACATTAACCTCAGGTAGCTTTGTATCCGAGGGTATTTTTCCATAATTTAAACGCAAAAAACATCAGACCCGTTCTGTGGGCATTCACATCTGTTCAAATAATCGACCTTACTTCGGATGTAGGTCATCGCACTTTCGTTGCTACACTAATTTTAAGGTAATTTGTAGTTTTGGTCGTAAATATAGATTGACATTAAAGATTCTTTCACCTTTGCAAAATTGTCAATAACGAGTTTGTCTACTATATAAATGGCTTTTTTTGAATCAAGTATATTTATTTATTCTTTGATTACATTACATTTAAATAACATAAATAAATTATATATAATACATTTTATATTTGGTTACTCACGGTAACAAAAACACAGTTTGCAGCTTGCAACAAGTAAATCATAATTCTCATTATGTGTGTATCAAATGCGTAGGCCTAACATCGAGTTCTCGACAATTTCATGAATAACAACTTTAACTTAAATTTGAAATTATACTTTAGCATAATTAATTATTAATCAATGATTAAATAAAGAAAAGACAAACTACATTTTTAATGAATAACAGTCTTAACATTATTAAATTTGAAAATATATTTTAGCATAATATTAATTAAGGATTTAATAAAGAAAGGCACACATAAAAGACTTTATTTGAAAAACATTCATATGATTTATTTGTAAAATTGTTATTACAAATATATTCTAGGAATTATATTCAATAAATAAATAAATTCCAGGAAAAATCACTGTAATAGAATATTACAGAGTAATATTTGTGGTTAGCTATCATTAGAAATAAGAAGAACTCTTGATTTACCTATTTAAATAAAATATATGAACAATAATAATATATTTTTGTGGCTTTTAACGTAAATCAGGAAAAATATGTGTCAAGCATTTTTAGACAAAAACTATGTTACGATAAGACTACAATTGAATTAATGTATATCTATTTATTTATTTCTTTTCTTTATCACAAATAAACAATACCGTAAAATTATGTTAATATTTGTATTATTTTAAAAGAAATAAATTACCTCATTTTTACTATACAACAAAATAAGAAAATCGCAAACGTTTTATGTACAGTTAATTTGTTAATTGTTATAAAAATTCGAAAAATCACTTTATTCTATCCAAAATTGTTAACAAAAAATACAAAAGGCTTATTATTAAATGTTCAACAGCATTGAAGGCGTTTAAAAGCCATAGACTATAGAAGTATGGGACTGACTTGTTTATTCCAGTCACGTTATATTTCCTTTATATAACTTTTATATACAGGGTGGGAAATCTCTTATTACCGTACCAACAAAGTTGTTAAACTTTCAAAATATTCGTTAATTTCATATTTAGTTTTTATTGTATATCAGAGCTAAACAAGGAATAAACTAACTCCTGTTCCTCGCCTAAAAATGTATACAATACATTATACATAAATAAAAACATATTTTTTTAAATAAATAAAATTTACATGAATAAAAATTTTCATTGTATATATTTCACTCTATATATCTGCTTGTGTATGGAATAAACTTTCTTTCTTTCTTAATTTTGCATAAAAACAATTATTTGTTATATTAGAGCTACTACGTAAGTAAAACCGCGGGGTACTGCTTAGTAAATGCATAAAAGCGATTCGTTTAAAAGCAATAGACTGTGGGAAGTATGGCACTGAGTTTCGTATTCTACGCACGTTATATTTCCTCTGACTAACTACGAAAAGTATTGTAATTTGTAATGTTACGAAACATTATAAAACTTTAAACTCTACTATTAAATTATATTTCTATACAGTTTATTTAATAACTTATTATAAACTTCGTAAAAATTGACTTCATAAAATTGAACGCCAAATTTTAAAAGAATACTTAAATAAAATAATTTAAGAATTTTGAGAAAACAGTATAGTGCTAAATGAAATAAAATACTTTTTAAAGAATTTTAAACGCGGTTTATTATACATTATTTTACATAAATAAAATGTGCGTTAAAAATTTCAATCAAATTTCAATAATCCCTTTACCAAAATCTTAGCAAAATGTTCCTTTTTCATTTCTATAGTATATGGTACATGACAACTATGGGACCGTTTTGTATTCCACGCGTGTTACGTTTCCTTTATGTAAGTAACCATTTGACTGACTTCGAAAAGTAACCATGTTGTAACGTATTATTTCCTTACGATGAGAACACACTTCAAATCTATTTATCTAAAAATTTACGTCATTTTTTTATTGAAAATAATTGAAAAAACATGAAAATTAAATTTCACATAAAAGTTAAAAATAATAAATTTAGCGGTCTGAGAGAAAACTATTAATACGTTGTAGATTAATGCCCGGTTCCTATAAACGACGGGACGTCATAGTATAATACAAACGAATGGTTTCCATAACGGGCGGTTCTAATCAACCAATCAGAACCAAGTTTTGGTAGTTATGTTAACGTCACGTTCATTATAGAAACGCTTTTGACATACGTCTAGTAGGATATTATACTGTCTGTAAGTAAAACGACTCGTTTTATTTTTATAGGAACTGGGCATAAGTGAGAGGGTAGATAGTTAATAAAAATTAAAAAAAGAGATAATACAGTCTTTTAAATCGTAAACATATTTAAACTCAAACACCAAAAAGAACAACCGTTGTAAAAAACAACGCTATACATCAAAGATTAATAAACTTAAAAGTCGTAAAACTCACCAAAGCAAACCAAATCCGTTCATTAAAAATACAAAATATTATTTTCAATGCTTGAACAAAAACACTAATACTATCCTCACTAAACTACAATAAACACTAAACTAATTTGGACACAATGACTAGATTTATAAAGATCGCACGTACACAACCGACACCGTCAACGGCTGAATCATAACTGACTATACGAGGGTCAAGATTTCGGAGAAAAAAACAACTGCAGGCAAAAGCACCCATACGTTACGGCCGAGATGGCTTTAACAAAAAAGAACCCTAAATATTATCGCTCGTCAATATTATGCTTCTCAAATTGTTCCAAATTTGAATTGAAACTTTTTAAAAACAACATTTTTGAAAAGAGAATTTTTTGTGTCAATTTTATTCGATTAAAAACCGTTGACACTTTTAAATGGTACGCAAAATTGAATTTAGACCAAAAACGTCGATAAAGACCTTTGCCGTTGTAGATTTTTTCGTAGTTTTTGCCTATATGTATTTAGTGACTTTGAACGTTGTAGGTACGTCTAAGACATTGACAGTCACATTTCAAGGTAACGCCGTCCGATCATTGTACTCAATTTAATGACCCCGCTCAGAGTAGTTTTGTGAATATATAAATTATAAAAAGTTGTTCCTTGACAAATCAAATGACGTAATCTTATTGATTGAAATACGTTATATGTATTAGAAATTTGTTCTGGGCTATTCATGATTAGAACCAATCTAGTTGTGAATATTGCTAATTGAATTTATTGAAAACGGACATGAAATAAAGGTACAAGGTAATTTAAATTTGACCTCGGTTTATTTTAATTCGCATGTAGGTTAAAGAAAAAATTATCATCTTGAATGAACGTTACATTTCGACCTTAAGGAGTAATAAAAAGTTTTTAATATTAATGTTAAAATTTTAAACCGATTGTATGATTATGTTAAGTTAAAGTTTGAGTTTGCTAATTTCAAGCTGTGGAAACGTTTAAAATGTACGCGGAAGTGATATAAATGATGAATTTTATCGAATTCGGTTTGACGTGAGTTATGTTTTCCGGACGAACCTTGTAAACGAAAATACAAATTTAATTTTATAGGAGATTAATCAAGACAAAGAAATTTTGACGCCTCAAATTACATACCATTTATAAAAGTATTATCAAGTACTCACCGAGTTATTTTTGATATCAAACAATTTTTCAATTTATTCCGTAAGACATATGTATATAATTAATTCGTTGTAGTTAAAATATGTACACATATACATAATTTGGAATAATTAATTAATACATCCTATACTACTAATGTTAACCTGAAGAGATTATTTGTTTCTTTGAACGCGCAAATCTCAATAAATCCAATTTGAACATTATTATTAGATTCATACCATGAATAGAGGAAGACTATAGGCTAGGTAACATTAAGGCGTATCAAAACAGTAAGTTAAGAAAATAATACGTTATTACGCGCAGTTTGAGAACCGCTGTCGTACACAGCTGCCGCCGCACACATGTGCACTCGACGCGCCTGTGTGCGTTCCATAGGGGTGTTTATGCGTGGGGTGTTTAATCATCATTGTTGTATTGATTTCATTATTATTATTACTACAAGATAGCATTTTATTATAGTATTGTATAGGTAATAAAGTTTTATTGGTCTGTAGGTTTACGACTGCTGAAATCCCAACGGTCACCCACGTATTTTGGAAAAGTAGCCTATAAAAGCATAAATAACACTTTGGGATTAACAATAAAACATTATCAACAACACTAAATGAGAAAACATAGGATCTTTTACTTTTATAACTAGTGGCTCGCTCTGAGCTAGACCCCATATAGTTACATATAAATCAAGACTTTTCATTTGATACCACACTCGGCTATATTCATATGAAAATTGCCCATTTCACCCCATTATCATCACATCCATAGATTTAGCTGATTTTTATACTTAAGATTTTTCTTTACCTAAATCCTACGGGAACGGGGAAAACCGCGGAGCACTGCTAGTTATATAATACAAGAATATACGCACCAATGAATTGTCAAATGACCCCAAAACGGGCATCGAATCTGCACCTTCAAATACAAACCCTATGAGGATGACATAGTCATATGATCGACAAAATCCTCTTTAATATTAAAGAAAAAAAAAATACAAAAGTCACTGTACCATACAAACGTCAAATATAAAGTGACGTATAATGATAAATGCTTACACACACAAAGGTCAATGAATCTTCACAATTGTTAAACACCAAAAACTGTTTATTTCTGTGACGTAAGTTCAGTATTTAACGTCAATATTTGCATATTTTGTTATTTGCAAATAACATAATTTTGTTGTTTGATATTATGTGATGTGTTAGAACTAGTGATGCGAATCCTGGTTTGAATGAATACCCGGATACTATTCGGTTTTAAGTTTACCAAACCCGTGATATTCGGTCGAACTATTCGATTTGCCATAAGTTCATTTTTATCCTATCTGTATACAAAATTATATAAAAATTTGTTTAGCAGTTGCGTCGTGATTGACACCAAAATATCTAAACACATAAATACCCAAAATTTTATACTTATAATATTAGTAGAATGTTTGTTTTTCCTAAGTGTTCATAGAACTTAATAAAATTAAGTTTCATTGAACCAATTCGCAGTTTAAATTATATAAAAACATTTTAAGAAACTGCCAACAAACGTCATATATTTTTATCAAAAAGATTTCAGCGAGACTGTTTACATTTTACTTTTTTACTACAAGCTAACGAGAAAGATGTTTTAATGAACGTCTTATAGCTAAGACCGTTTTTAATGACACCCTGTATGTAATTTATTTATGCCACCTTGGCATATTTCGGAGATTTGCAGATGTGAAGTGGGGAGCAAAACGCGACTTCTTTAAAATAATTACCGTTCTTGTCTTTAAATAGCTTCATATAATTGTGATGATATGAAATTTAAGAGTCGTCAAATTTTAAACACTGGCTGCATAGAATATAAGTCACGAACCTCTTTCATTTAAAACAACCGTTTAAACATTATGTATAAGTTATGTTTGAATTTCGAATTTAACAATAAAAACATTTAATTCTCATTCATAAAATAACACACAACTGTATAAGTCATGTTTGAATTTGGAATTATAATAACGAATAAAAGCAATTTAAATACACATTCACATAATTCGAATTTCGAATACAGAACTTTTTCTAATTAACAACACACATCAATTTGAAAAAGTTCTTTTTCGAAATTCGAATTTTCAAAACCGATAGCCAAAGTTTACACGTACAACATTATAAATAGCTCATAATTCAAATAAAGAACGTTTCAGTGAGACCGTTTAAGATGAATCATCTCATAAAAATCGTCATATGGTGGGGGCGATGACCCGTGCATTGACCCTGGTACGATATTATATGATTACCTTCCATAGGTAATTGTGCCTACCTCAACGCATGCGCGATGCACTATCTAGCTGTCTTTGTTTTGTAGGCCCTTTTTGTTTGTATGCAACGTACGTAATCATGGGAACGGTTAAAAGTAATCTATACATATAATAAA
>LQNK01002620.1:35092-57416 GCA_001586405.1 Phoebis sennae | reverse complement strand
TTGTATAAATGAGCGTTAAATTAAATTATATATAATTAATGTCATATTTTTTATAACAACTATGTTCATTTTGTAGTCTACGCGAGCGAAGCCGCGGGCAAAAGCTAGTTTTAAATAAAACTCGTGTTCATATTGAATGTACGTTGTATTTTAAGTGCTTTTGTGTGTAATAAAACTTATATGTATTTTATAAATTATATAATGTATATGATAGAGAAATTCGCATGTATGTCAAAAATTTAAATTCATATTTAGATTTAATTATCTACTCTAAGGTTTATGTGTACACTGTTGGTATTACTAAGAAATAATCTGTCTGATTATTTTTTGATAATGTCAATTTAGTATGTCGTCGAACCACCTTTAAGGAGTCAAAAAAAAAACTATTAGCAAAAAAATTAAGATTGTTAATTCTCAAAATATGTTCTACATTGATCGATTTTAATTGCATGAAAATAAATAAAAAAAAAAACATTTTACAATTTTAACATATTGGGTTTTCATAACTTTATTTTCTTCTTTTTCAAACTCGATATGAAATGTCATAGCAAGTTCTTTTTACGTCATGGCGTAAGAAAAAAGTTCCTTTGGTTGAACGAAATACGCGACATTCTTTCGTATTCCCTTTGACCAATATCGACATATATATGAATTTTCATCAGACAAAATAAAACCTTTTTGATGTTACAAAATTGAGTTTTTTAAGTTACTCGTAAAATCAATTTTAATTTCACATTTACTTTATAAGCTCATAAACTTACATTTGTGGTTGCGATGCTTCCGTTAAGTGTTAAATGATAAATACGAAATAGTGATGTACCTTGGCACAAAAGTATCGATAATCGACTATGCAAAATTCATTAATTTAGTAATTTCATAGTAGTAATTTATTTCCTTAATTTATGCATCAGAGACTCACTTGTTATTGTATGTTATGTATGAAGACTAAAAACTTTATTAGAAACAATAAAAAATACAAATAATATTTAAATATAAATTAAACACTCAAAAAAATTTTAATTAATTAAGATAATGATTAAAAATAATAATTCACAATAAAAATTAAAATCGCAAACAGTTAAAATAAAAAAATGCATATCAAAGTGTAGGCAGATCTATAAAATTTCATCAAAATGAATATAGTCGAAAAATTGAAAAACTAGCTTTTCATTAATATAAAACATCTTGAAAAGTATTTATAGATCAGAGCTACATATTTGAATCATAATAGGCAAAAATGTTGCACGAACAGAATTCTTCGTATAATTTTGCTTTGAGAGTATAGAAATGAGATAAAATAAGGCGAAAGGTATCGGTAAAGATATTCCGGTTAGGTTATTACCGAGGATTACCTGCTACGAATAGATACAATTTTAGAACTTTTTATTATATAATCGTATACTATATGAGACTGTTCTACATTTTTCGTAAAATTTTACAAGGGCATTTGTAAGGCGCAAATCTAGAATGATAGGAACATCAAAAATGCTTAAATGTTGTTAAAAATTCACTAAAATCGCAAACATTTCAATTATTTTAGTGTCATGTGAAATTTTAAGATATTGGTGATACTTTAAATACAAAGATAATGTTCTTTAGTCAACCAATTCTCCTAGAATGACTGTTTTCCCCCCTACTTTTATCTATACTAATATTATAAAGAGTAAACTTTTGTTGTTTATAATGTTTTGCCTAGAAAGCTGCAACTTCACTGACATAGGCTATATTATTCGCTATATATTATGCTACGGGAGCGAATTCATTCAAAGTAAAACACCTAGTTAGGTACACTATATATTTAAAGATTTAGTTTAGAAAACGTTTACAAAAAATATCTCAACTATACATTCGACATTACTCATGTAATAACTTGTCCAACTGTTAATAACAAGTTATAATACACTTACACACTTTCGTAGTTATAAAGTGAATTAACACGAACGCATTTACTACGTGCTCCATAAATTCCGAACATTACAACTTCTCGTAAAAATAAAAGTATTAATACTTAATACAACATTATTGTGAAGATTTTATCTTTATATGCTTAAATGCAATATTGTTCCGATCGAATAAACAAAGCGCTTATATATAAGACTTTAAAACAGCCACAGATCATTAATGTATCTATATAAATAAAAATCAATTTCCGTTCGTTAGTCTTGCTAAAACTCGAAAACGGCTGAACCGATTTGACTAATTTTAGTCATGAAATATTCGTGGAAAGCCGGGGAAGATGTAAACGGAAAATTCAAACAGTAGAAAATAAGTTCATCACATCCTAATTTTCTATTCGCGGGATCGAACCCACACCCTCTGGCGCAATATATACTGCAACCACTGCACCATTCAAATCGTCGTATATCAGCTTCACATAACTATAAAAATCACCTAAATTATCGACACCACGTTCAGATAAGGAAGTCGACAAGATATCGACTACGATCGATTCGCACATCACTACACAAGCAAGTCTTTCCGTTTAGTGTTGTGTTTCGATATCGATGTCGGCCACTCGATACCCTTGCGTCACTCGCTAGGCCGAGGTTTTGCTCTAGATCCTAAGGAAGTCTAGTCGACTGGATAATTTTTTTTGTTGGTGGTCGCGTTGCGTAAAAAATATAAAAAAAAAAATAAAGTCACGAAACGAGAACTTTCCATATTAAATACTAGGTGCGCCCCAGGGCTTCGCTCCCGTGGGAATATCGGGATGATATATAGCCTATAGCCTTCCTCAATAAATGGGCTATCTAACACTAAAATAATTTTTCAAATCGGACCAGTAGTTTCTGAGATTAGCGCGTTCAAACAAACAAACAAACTCTTCAGCTTTATAATATTAGTATAGATGAAGACAAATGTCATTACAGTCACTCGTGGCGCGTGTAAAATCTTTAACGTATTTTATTTAAAGGCACATATTTTAAATTCGTAGGCAAATCTTTATAAGAAAACAAAGATAATAATATAAAAATATTGTTCGAAAAAATTTGCTTAAACGATATTTAATTGGAATGTATCTTATGTAAATTCGAAACCTCCCTTTCCGTAATGCGATAAAGCAAGATAAATTACATAAGTGGTGGTATATAACATTATTATTCTTGAAGTTTCGAACACTTTACAGCGAGCGTGGTCACGGGAGACTGAAGCGTTTTTTTTTATGTCTCTTCTTCACGCCTTAACCACTGAACCGATTTAAATAAAATTTTGTTCAGACATCGTTTGAAACCCGAGATATGACATAGGTAAGTTTATCCCGGAAAATCGGATACGCGGGTGAAACCACGCGGCACAGCTATTTTTCTTCATGCAAACATTTCAACTCCGTATTACGCTGTAACTCTGATATTCGGAGATGAAACTAACAAATTTATTTATTAATAATTGATACAGTCCAGAACGCGGAAGGCTTGAAATAAATAAACGCATCGGGGTATCTACTTCGCAATACAACTTTAGCTTTCACTTATTTAACTTATCTTATAACCGGAAAATGTTTCATTTCACTTCATAAATAAATCAAATTAAATTCAAATTTCCGATATAAGGAAAGCTTCTACATTACTTCTGTATCATCATCAAACTTCTGTAAAACTATAAATATTCTGAGACATTTAACACTACGCCATCTAGTGCCAAACTAAGCAAAGCTTGTACTATGGAAACTAGATAACTAGTAGACATCATCATACAATTTTACAATATAATAAATACATACGTATTACGTACTATACATAAACACCCAGACATTAGAAAATTACAATGTTCATCACATAATAATTTTCTACGCGTTCGAACCCACACCCTTCGGCGCTATCTTTGCCACATCCACTGCGCCAATGGGGTCAAAAGACTTTGAATACGTCAATTCAAAATCGAATAAAATCAAATAACGTTTATCCAAACAAATGAACAGGACAATTACAAAACGATCAACTCACGCGATTACGGGCTTCCGCGGAACTCTGAATACGGAAAATTAATTGGCTATTTTCGTGCAATAATCGCATTTCTATATTTGACATTAAATAGAATATTCGACAGTTTGAATTCAGTTTAATACCAAATTTTATATAATAAAACTTAATACTTAAATATTGTTTTTTTTTTTTGTCAAAAGTTGTACGTATTTTCTTGTTGTTTCTTTTGTAAATTTAACGTTTGTATTGTCTTTTCTTTGTTAATAAATAAAGTGATTAGTTATTAATTATTTAATACTAGCTGTGCCCCGCGTATATCTCCCATTTACGTGGGATTTCCAGGATAAAAACTATCCTTTGTCCTTTCTCTGATTTTAAACAATATCTGCACAAAATCTCATCCAAATCGGTTCCTTGGTTTTGGCGTGAAGAAGGGTCAGACATACAGATAAAGTTACTGTCACATTCATAATATTAGTAAGGATTAGTAAGGAAATAATTATTAATACTAATAATTAATATTCTGTCATATTTAAACATACAACAGCTTAACTTCTAAGAAATTTTGGAATACACGAAGGAACATAGTAAAATCAAGTTCAATTCAAATTCTGCACATCTCAGTCTAACGACCTTAGCATACCTAGCAGAACTAGGAAGTATACAGTTAAACAGGGTGTTATCCTTTGCTACAGCTAAACATTTTAACAAAATTAAAGATTTTGTTCTTACTAAAACTAAATATTACAATAAAAATTGATGTAGCTCTTCTAGGCTTATATAGATAGAAAATTCTTTATTGCTTTTTATAACAAAGGCGAACTTAATGCCTAAATAGCATTTTCTTCCAGTTAACCTTTGGTAGTTAGTAGTTAGTATACGGGTAGCGCAGAGATAAAAATCGAAAAACATCATAAAGTAAAAAAATAGAAAATAATACATAATAATTCATATATATTACATATGTATTATTATGTATTATCTAATACATATGTTTATATGATTACTTTAATTTGAAATCGGAATTATCGCCGAGTCACGTTAATATTTAATGATAACATTGTTCAATTTATTTTTATGCTTAGAGAATATTTACAAGCATTTTAATATAAAATTTGGCATATACTTTATACTTTGTATTGATACTTCTTGATGGAATTGCATATTACTTTTATGTAACAAACACATTTTTATACTTTCAATTCCACTATATTAACGCTTTTTGCAATAATGTTTATTTATTTACGACCGGTTTGTCTTATATAAAAAATAAAATTTGGCCATCAGATCTCTACCTTTTAAGCCCTTTCGTTAGCAACATTTTCGCGGCATTATATCTGAGCTATGTCCTGTCCATTTTGTGAACACCCTGTATACCATATCCTCCCGGCATGTAAACAGGAACCGATCGATACGGCGCGGTAAACACGGCGGTTGTCATGGCGACCGCGCCTCCCCCCGCCCCTCAGGCGCGTTTGTTGTGACGCGGCGTGCGGTTGTTTCCGGATTAATTGCAGGTATGGAGTTTGCGATATATTAATGAATCGATGAAACAAGGAATTTGCAAAAATTACTGTCCTCAAAAATGTTTGTGTGCTAGGTATTATACAATAAAACTCATAAAATAGAATTCAAAATTGATTGCATGAATGTTTGAATGAATGAATTAAATGTTAATGCTATAAAATAAAAGTAATAATAACTACTAGATAGTTTAGTTAGTAGTAGTTAGTAGTAGTAGTAGTAGTACATTTTAAAGATGACTCGATTATTATGCCGGGGATTTGGATTTAATTTGCACAAGTTAATCATATTTTGTTGGTTTTGTTATAATATTTCTCACTAAATATGTACTATCTTACACTGCTTTTCTTCACGGCAATTTAAAAACTCGTACTTACCTGTAAAGAGAAAAAATAAATTGAAAACCAAGTTATACATTGAAGATAAAAACGAAATGCAACGAATGTCTAACAAAGTTGATTTTAAGTTTTATTTTAACACAGCGCCATCTAGTATCATTATGAGCACAACTTATATATCTGTGGGAGACGGTCAATAGTAGGGATGCTAAACGATCATTATTAGTAGGGGCGCTCAACGAAACTCGGCACAATATCGTGGTAGGTGGCAGCACCGTCGCGCTAACATTTATGCTGAGTCAGTAATCTACCCTGAGGTGATACAGATGTAAATGGAATATAGTTCTTACTTGTAAGGTAATAAAGATTCTTACCTGTAATATGCTATGTTTTTTTTAGTAAAAAGTACTATTATTTTGTACCATCTGTTATTTTGACGACCCGATTGGCGTAGTGGATATGGTCTATTGCGCCGTAGGGTGTGGATCCGATAATAAAAAATTCTAATTCAAAATAACTCGCGTGGAGCTAATTTTTTTGCATACCAATATATTGGTAAATGTGTCGGACTTTAAAATGTTCTAACAACTGTATAACCGCATTTGAGCAATAAAAAATGAACTATTTAATTACCAATACGAATTTGTTCAAAATTATATTTGACAATGAAATCTCGCAGACGCATAATTTTCCTCTTAGCAATCATAAATTTTCCATAAAAATTCCCCAATTATTTTCCTCATAGAAAGTTCAAAACATCGTTTAAATATCGGAATGATTCAGAGAGAATTTGGCACACAATCTATAAGACTTTTCCTTATCAAGTCGTATGAACTACACAAACAAACAATAAAAGCAATTCCTTAACAGTTTTATTCTTCATTCCCAATTTATATAAATTAAGAGTAACAATGCAAGCCAATAATCCGACCAGGTCAAATAGTACATTAACTTCTAAAGGATATTTCGTCCATCTTTCACAATATACTTTTGTTTCCTAACAATACATTTCTATGGGTATTGTGTGTGGATGGTCGAAACTTCCTGAACAATATAAAATTCACGTAATTAAATTGGGTTTCATAATTTATTTTTATGTGACTTCAGGGGATTATAGGGTCTAATGGCGTCATAGCTTGAAATGTCAGGAAATTATTAATGTATGAAAATTATTTATTATTTTGAACAAAAAGGTTGGTAAAAATGCGTAGGTAAGTACTAACTAGTAGACTAATGCCCAGTTCCTATAATAAAACGGGTCGTTTTACTTATGGACAGTACAATATCCTACTAAGCGTAAGTCTAAAGCGTCTCTATAATAAACGTGACGTTAACATAGCTACCAAAATTTGGTTCTGATTGGTTGATTATAACCGCTCGTTAATGAAAAGGATTTATATCTGTTATACTATGACGTTCCGTCGGGCAGAAATGGGGTGGCGACACATATATACTAATCACAGCCGTAAAATCATATCAAACGTTTGACACACCCGTCTGTTAGTCTGTGTATGTATAAACATTGAAGTAGATACATGACATTAACATCTGTACTTATCTATTTTGTGTACTAAGAGATCCGGTATTGAAATATTTAAACTTCAATGAACTTTTTCCGATTTACTTTAATGACGATACACTATTTCGAATTAACTACTAAATAAATTATAATAAGTTACAAACGATTATGGTCCTGTAAATAAACATTAATGTTGTCACAATTTATACATTGAATCCATATTAATTGGACCATGAACAGCGAATGGCCGACAAAACATAATTTTGTATCAATTCCGACAATTGCACACCATTTACCTACATTACGAATGAACTAAACCGACCAATATTAATATAAGCGAAAATTAAGCCTTATTGTAAGTTACTTTCTGTAATCACTCGTAAACAAAAGAAATTAAAACTTTTAGTAGCATAAAAACACAAGTATACAATTATTGGAAGTACATAGAATTCATAATATTAAAATGGTAAACATTTTTTTACCATATTGTTATTGTAGAGATACAATTCAGAAAACTCTATATAAAATCAAACAAATGTTTTATACTTTCAATCCCACTATATTAACACTTCTTCGTACAACAATAATTTAATTAAACATGACCGGTTTCGTACATCATTGATGATGGAATTAAAAGTATAAAAAATGTGTTTGACTTTATTTAAAGTTCTCTGAATTGTTTGATGAGGCCCTGTGTTTCACCCACTGTGAAAATTCACAGAACTAATAAATATGCATAGACAGACTATTAGCTGGATTACGTAGCCTGAAAGAGTTATAGTTCTATAACCTCTTTGGTACGGCTAGTCGATACTAATATTATAAAGCTGAAGAGTTTGTTTGTTTGAACGCGCTAATCTCAGGAACTACTGATCCGATTCGAAAATTTTTTTTAGTGTTAGTCTATTTATCGAGCAAGGCTATAGGCTATATATCATCCCGATATTCCCACGGAAGCGAAGCCCTGGGGCACAGCTAGTATAAAAATAGAACAATAAAAAAATCTTCTAATCCAGTTTCATAATAATTGTCACATCCACGTCTAATACATTAAAAAACACAATTATCACGGTGACCTATTTCTGGATATCATACGCCCACGCCGGCATAATGAAATTGTCAGTAGTAAATGTTATTACAGCGAGATACGGATTGAAATACGTTAGGCTGGTGACGGAGGAGCGAAAAAACGCTGTTTTGTTGGAGACTCTTAGTTTAGTGATTGTTTAATTAGATGGTGGTGTGAATTATTCAGAGAGAATTAAGGACGGATTAACAATATTTAATATATTCTATATATATATACTCATAATAAACCTCGCTGTTTCTACAATATTAAATAAAAAACCCTTTCGTACTTTCATTCTGTAGTATTGCTAATGAAAAGCTAGTTTTTAATTCAGTATAAAAACTCTAACCTATAAAATATCTCTTAATAGGCCATTCAATAAATACATTATAACATTCGTTTAAATAGCCGAAATAGTCAAAGTTCACGTTTATTTTTCAAATCGGCCTCCACCGAGTAGCTTTCAGAGCGTCATTTACATCAATTATTTATTTTATTTACCACCGAATCGAAAGGCTCTCTCTAACAAGAGGAACCGAGAAATGAATAATTTTTGTGTTTCGAATTTTTTTTTCCTTATTAACCCCAGAATAACCGCTAAATACAGCTTCGTGTGCAAAAAGCCTTACACTGAATTACGCCAAGCCTTGACACGTCCGAGGGGAAGTAACTCAAATAATTCTACTTACCGATGCTCTAATAGCCTATTAGCTTGTTACTTTTAAATTAAATGAGCTTAATGAATACGAAATATCATCTAAATTTTTAATAAAATATAATAAAAGTTTTTAAACGTGATGGTCAATGCGTTTCAATAATATCCTACTAATTTTATGAATGTGAAAATTTGTGAGGATGTATGTATGTATGTGTGTTTGTTACTCTTTCACGCAAAAACTGAACTGATTATGATGAAACTTGATATGCATATAAGTAAGGGTTTCGAATAACATCTTTGAATCCCTGAGTTGCCACGGCTAGTAATTCATGTTTTTATTTTGGACACTAACATTTCTTAACATCACTTTTTCAAATAACATCAAAATTTTGGGAAAAACAGTATATTACAAAAAATAACCAAGTTACATGAAATATTAAATTTCGACGAAATTATTGCGGTACATCCAATTTTTTCTGCGTAATATACTCTTAGATACTTCGTCACAAATAACTTTAAAAAGTTCACATACCGTGCCATATTGCAATTTATTGTAGATCGAACTTACGAACTTCCTTAAGCAAACTTTAAAAGGAAGTTGCCATATTACACAATTATTAACAACAAATAATTTCCATGGTTTGAATTCAACAAACTTTTATCTTCACCGTAAAATCTTAACGGATGTAGGCTGCTCAAGAACAAACCCACATTATAAATTATAAACACAATTTGAACCTTATTCCCTTGACATAGGATCCATTGTTCGTTGACTTAGGGTCATAAAAATAAAGTGATATAAAGATAGCAGGCGTAGACCGGGAGGTGGTCGGCTTTTTAATTATGTAATATAATTTCAAGTCAAAACAATTTTAACATTCAATTTGTAGGGAATTTGCATATCTTTATTATATTTACGAAAGTACGATATTTTAGTAACAGTTTGCTATTTTAATATTTACTGAGTCGAAATAATTGTAACACGTGTACGAATTAAAACGAATTATATCTAAGTGTAGTGTACATTCATTCTAATAAGTTTTTGATAGTGTCTATAGTTATTAATTAAGAAAATATATAACAGTAAGTGAATTATTAAAAAAAAGGTCTTGACAGATAGACAGACTGACAACGAAATGATCCTATAAGGGTTTCGATTTTGTCCTTCGGAAGTTTGGAACCTTAAAACAACAATTAGTTTAAAAAAGTGGTTAAATTATGATGTTTTCATCTACACCGCCCCATTCTTTTCCTCCAACACTACACAAGATGGATTCAGCACTACAGTATTAAGTAGAATACATAGTATTAGGAATTGTTCCAATGATACACATCACTTGCACGTACATGTTTATTATCCAATGTTTCGTAACAGTCTGAGAGGAATACAACACTTACAATCTATTTATATATTTAAGAGAGGGTAAATGACAATATCATAAACAACAGATACATGCCTTTAGTTTTACTTCATGTCAATTTACAATAATAATTAAAAACAATATTAAATATTACACAAAGTTAACAAATACATTTAATACTTAAACATTCAAGACTTAATGCAAAATAATACTCAATAATCAATTATATAGATGGCACCACTGTTTTATACTATCATGACATTTCAGTTACTGTAAACAAATGTTACTAACAATAGATGATTTTTAAACTAGCTCTTACACTATAAAATCTACGGGAGGTCTTCATTACGAGCACTGTGACTCAACACCAACGTTCAACTAGCGTTCATAAAACCTTTATTAAATTAATTACAATTACCACTCGTTTTGCGAGTAACACTTTAAAAATTATGTTTCATTAAACTATTTGGGTGTCGTTTATGTTTATTGTTCCGAATAAATATTTTTATTTTTAACCAACTTTAAAAAAAAAGAGGAGGTTATATTATACTAGTCTTACACTAGGCCCGCCTCGCGGTTTCACTCGCGTAACTTCTGATCAAACAACTTCAGGATTAAAAGTAGCCTTTATGTTATTCTGAACCCTTACCTATATGAATATCAAGTTTCATCATAATCGATACACTAGTTTTTGCGTGAAATAGTGACAAACACACATACATACATCCTCACAAACTTTCGCATTACAATATTAGTAGGCTTTAATAATACACCAATAATTACCGCACACTGTTTTCCTACGATTATATAATAAATTTTAAGACGATAACGGGTAATCAGTACAAAATGCCATTTCACGAAACGTCTAGAACCCTCAAAATTAACGTCAAAGCCAAGTTTTATCGTAATTCGTCAAAGGCTTAAGCATCCGCATAGCAACAGTTTAGTCACAAACGAGGATGTCAACGTCGAAGTTTGACGTTGAATGTGGTTTTTGACGGAGCCGTTACATGGGGTGCGTATTATCAAGATTGTAACGACTGTTTACGTTGCTGGTGGTTTTATAAACAGGATATATGTTAAATGGCTAGTTAATCATATTACTTTTACATAATAAAATCTGTTAACTTCAATTCCTTGCACATAATAAGATCTTTATATATGTTCAATGTATCTTTTTATTTATATGCAATAATAAAATTATAGTATTTTCGTCAATTATAATTTTTCTAATCTATGATATTCTGCACCGCCTGTCTTTTTATATTGTGAATGTGATTAAAATCCGACAGAAAGGTTGCCTGGAAGAGATCGCTTTTCAGCTATAAGGCCGCCTATTTAAATTACGTATTAAAAATGTATATTAATTTTTATGTCTGTGTATACTGTGGTGCTATATACTACGATAATGTTTACTAATTTATTTTCTATATTTTTTTAAGTGGTGTATTTTTTGTACGTCATATGCGCACTTTTTTGTCTTCACGTTTCTGACAATAACTCCAAACTAACTCCATTCAAACATTTCCCTTTAAAATTCTTAGTGTAATAAATACTTAATTAGTTCATTGACTACTCCAGTGGTTCCCAATCTTCACGCCGCGACGCTCTTACGAGTTTAGTTATATGTTTATACACCTTAGTATTAGCAGGGAGGGGGGAGTTCTTGTTTCAAGTAGAATTAGGGGGATAGATAATCGAGACGCATGAATAAGTGGGGGAAGCAATAAAGTCCTCGTGACGCCGTTGTATACTTCCTCCGACACTCAGTTTCAGTGAACCTCAGGACAACTATTTTGGTATTTTAATGCTTCTTTATAGCTGCCGCTAAGTAAACAGAATTGAACTTGAAATTCCGTTTATAAATACAAGTATACATGTATTTTTCTAGAAGAGTAACTTTCATTTAAATTTCATATATTAAAGAGCCATATCCTCCTGTAACCTTTGACGTGTAAACTTATTAATATATGTGGATATAATGTTAAGAGAAATAAGAGAAAAAGCAAAAACAAATATTAAAAAAGCCCGAATAGATCATAATTTTAAAATTACTATCGGTTCTCTCCTAGTCCCCTCCCCTTCCTTAAAGCCGGCAAGGCATCTGCGACATGTTGTAGATGTTCACGGGCTGCGGTCAGTCACTTAACATTAGGTGAACCGCATGCCCCACTTACCTGCTTTATCATAAAAAAAATCGCACAATTTGCTATCTCAATCCGCTCCAAATTACACTTATAGTTTGAAACATATCAATTGAATATATAATGAATAAATCTGCTATGAACACGGGAATACAATTCAATTTTGGTCTTGTTTTGTTTGAACAAAGGCCACCTAACCATATAGGCTTAGGACGCGATATTGTGAAGGTGAAATCATCTTGTGTTTATTTATGAGTACATTGCAATTGTATTTCTTTCCTTTGTCAAATTTTAGCAGAGACCGTAGAAAGCGAAACTTTAAGTTCTCTCAAAAGTTTGAATTGGCTTTTTAAAGGGAGGGTTATAGAAAAGTTAAAAACAAAATTTCGTATTCCATATATTGTTAAATATGTTAAATGATTAATTCGCCTGACACTAAAAAGAGTAAACCCGACCCGATTGGCGCAGTGGTAACAGCAATGGTCTATAGCGCCGGAGGGTGTGGGTTCCGATCCCTACGAGTAGAAAATATTATGTGATGAACATTGTAATTTTTACTGTCTGGGTGTTAAATTACCTATAGTATGTATGTATTTATATACAAATTATTTTTTATTTATAATATTGGACGTTAAATCAAAATTTTGTCAATTTATCCTAACAGCAAAAAAACAAATTCAAATATTTTATTTGCGAATATAGGTGATGATCGACTATATTCAGCCATTTTGGCATGCAAACATTAATTAAATTATTTATATTGTTACAGCTAGTCATTAATTGCAAACTACAAAATTTAAAAATTGACCTAGTCATTTCACCTAACGTCAATTTCAACTATAAACTACCACGTACATTTTTAATTCTACCGCCATTATCCAAACCACGAGAGAATAACCTGTTCCGCGCCTGACCTTCACATCATAAACCATTTCTGCGGCGTTATATTTTATAGGCCTTTAAAGTGGGACGTGACGGAAAAATATGGAAACTTTTTATATTAACATAACTATATCTTTATGTGAACAGCTTAGATATTTAGAAATCCAGGGTTCGATGAATAAAATTATATAATCTGGATGCGTGTAATTAATTCTTCCTATGCCAGAAAGATAAGTCAGTCTTTTCTTCTACACTGATATAATAAAGAGGGAACATTTGATTTTTAATGTATGTTTTTAATCGCTGGTGGTGGCAAATTAGAAATCGTAGTGGTAAAAACGCGCTTACAGAAAAAAAAATCCTTTATGTTTATAATACGGGATTAGCTACGTGAGTGAAACAGTGGGACACAGCTAGTATTTGAATATTGCTAACTCGTTCATACTATGTTTATGATATCTAATAAATGTTAGCACACAAACCGGTGGGGGCGCTGCAGTGTTACTTCTGACACTTCACACATGCCATCTGTGGCGTGCGGACGTACCCGTTGAGCTGTGTGCCTATTTGCTGATATTTGAGTCTTTTATTTAAGCTAACATATAACCATATAACATATCACATACAAAAGATAGGCCACTACTTGGCTTTGAATACTATATATTTTGTATCATAGGTCATGATTTTAATTTATTTATAAGAATTAAATAATAAAACTGAACGTAATTCGCACATAAATCTCATGTAAACAAAACATAACAATTTCGTAGCAGTAATTAAACACATTAAGTCAACCCTAATTCTGGAACCGTCAAACTTTACCGACGTCTAATTATGAATAACTTTACATATTCATTATCTCATATTGACGTGTTTTACTGCGAGTATTCGGAACGTTAATTATGACATGGGACAAATGTTACTTGATAATTAATGATTGACTTATTAACAGAAAATAGATAGGTACAGAAGTCAAGCTAAACGAATCGCGCTTGAGCAGCAAAAATATGACACCGTATATCTTTATGACATCTCGGACTACGTCGGAACTAAACGCGAATATTATGCATTTGTCGGATTTATTCATTCATTTTTATTTTTTATGTTACAGCAGGCAAGCGGAGCATGCGGTTCACCTGATGTTAATTGACCGACCGCAGCCCATGAACATCTGCAGCATCAAAGTGTCGCCAATACCTTACGGACTTTAAGGAAGGGGAAGGGATAAGGAGAGGAGTACAACAGAATGGGAGAGGAATGGGATGGGAATAGGCCTCCGCACCCCCGCTCACCGTACGAACACTGTGCAATACTGCTTTACGTCGATCTCTTGCTGGTAATTACACCGGTACGACCTCGGTCCAATCGTGCAATGTTCAGCTCCCACTCTTTTATTACTGAAGATGTTTAGCAGCAGAATTACTCTCTGTCGCCCCTTACAACACCCACGGGTAGAAATGTCGTCACACTGGCTTCTTTACTTAACTATTTTGTGGCTTAACAGTAATTAAACACATTAAGTCAACCCTAATTCTGGAACCGTCAAACTTTACCGCCGTCTAATTATGAATAACTTTACATATTCATTATATTGACGTGTTTAATGTGAATATTCGTACTAACGTTACTTATGACTTGGGACGAATGTAACTTGATAATTATGATTGAGTTAATTTCAGTTTGAAACATATTGGAGGTTAGTTATCATTACATAGTATAAAACAAAGTCGCTTTCTCTGTCCCTATGTCCATTTGTATGCTTAAATCTTTAAGACTACGCAACGGGTTTTGATGCGGTTTTTTTTAATAGATAGAGTTATTTAAGAGGAAGGTTTATATGTATGATAACATCCTTTAATAGAGGCAAAATATTGTTATTTTTGAGGTTTCTACTGTGATGACAGTTTTGCTGCAGTGTATTTAGTTTCAGCAATGCACCCGTGTGACGCCGGGGCGGGTCGCTAGTAATAATAATAATCGCGAGCGAGTTTCCGCAACTCAACATCAAGCGCCTATTTTGCATGTAGTATATACATATTAGAGGTTACTAAACTACAACACGATCGTAGTTTCGAAGATTACCGCGTTATGACGAAACAAATTTTTCTACCTTATAATATTAGTATAGATTAGACCGAGAGCTAATTTTATTAAAATCAGTCTTTTTTGGGTACGTAGGAATATCATTGCTTTCTACATATACGATAGCGATAAGGCCCCCCTTTTTACATAGTTATAAGTATTGTTAACTGTAGAAATTTATATGTATTTTAGGTGTACAATAAAAATTTTTTCATTTATTACATTTTTTTTATTTCATTTCATTCATTATCATATTTTTTGTACTTTATTCACTTACAAGCTGCACTTTTTATACAAAAAATAATTTTAAAATCCCTTACTTTTCAAAACCTTTTACACCCACCCTGTATAATATGAATACACACAAACCCCTAGAGACTACGCTATTGTACATTTATGTATTTTTTACGACAACCTGATGGCACTTATTCAAAGCTGTTTTCTATCAAATGTCTGCCTGTTTAGTTTCAACTTTGTAAGTAATACCGACTTAAGTGGCGCTTCACTTTCTATGCTTTTACCGATTTACTCCAGGTAGTTAAATATTTTGTTTTTGAATCATCCTGTTTTTAAATAAATGTATATTTCTTAATAGGGGTTTTTTATTTTTTGTATGTAAAAAAGTCAAAGTGTAGGCATCACTCGTAATTAGGTAATTAAAAACATCAAAAACTTAAAAGTAGAATACTGCCACGGATTACTGTTATGAATTTTCTTATTTTTGGGCAATTTTCGGGTTTGATATACTTATATGTTAAGTATCTTTTTGGAAGTCCAAAAAATATGCGTATGCGTATGCGTATACAAAAAATCGTAAAGAGCGAATCAAATACTACGTGAAAGTTCAAAAAATATTGATATACCTTACTATTTACAGCACTTTTGATAAAAAAACGAATCAAAGACATTGACATGAATCTTGTACTGCGAAGAATATATTTCTTTCAGTCCACAAAAATTCACAACCAGGATTTAGTCCCAAATATTTCTTCATTATCATATTTATTCCGTTCATTAGACTAAAAAGATTATTAACCATTAACACGGTTGAACCAGCCTTGGTTGTTTGACCGACTTGGAAGGTTTCACGTCATGTTTTCGTGGGGTTTACATCCATACGTAATGGGTATTTGTGTTATTACAATGTTATGATTTGTCTACGTTGTCGTGTAAACTATTGGAATATATGAGAAGAAAATTGGATGGAAAAAACGTAATGCTAGGGGTCATTGCTTCAAAATTACATGACTACTAAAGTTTTTAAATCTATACTAATATTATAAAGCTGAAGAGTTTGTTTGTTTGTTTGTTTGTTTGTTTGTTTGTTTGTTTGTTTGTTTGAACGCGCTAATCTCAGAAACTACTGGTCCGATTTGAAAAATACTACTACGAATGTAATAAAAAAATTGTGTGCCAATCACCCAATGAAGAAATTTGATGTAATTTCGTAAATAGATACATTATTACATTATTAGGAATTTGACGTGAGCGAGGCTTCGATCAGAAACGCGAACAGACTTAAGAATCTCACAACTTAGAAGACAATACTAACAACTTTCGATAAAGAAAATTAAACTGAATAATCAAAATATGACCGAACCTTAACTTTACAAAGGTAATAATTCAAAAAGGGACCACGAGGTTAATACACGAAATTAATACCGGAATGTAAAAACAGATACAAAGCTGTACATTAGCTAATTAATACCAATAAACCAGTACCTGGCGGCCATTTTGGGTGAGCTTTACGATCACGATAATAACGTATTTGGTGTTAGCTGTGTCCCGCGGTTTTACCCGTATATCTCCTCTCGGGATTTCCGGGATAAAAGTATCCATGTTTCCTACTGGGATTCTGTTAAGGCGTGAAGAAAAGATAGACAGCTACTTTCGCGTATATAATATTAGTTGGGTATGTTACGGGAATAAAAGTGAACCAAATCGGTAGTATATACGGGTTCAGAATAACATATAATAATTCCACATTGTAGCAGAACTTTTTGAATAGAGCAACTACTCGAGTTTCTCGCCGGTTCTTCTCGGTGGAGACAGCCGTCCGAATTCGGTGGTAAATAAAAAATATTAATTTAATTGTAAAAAACGTTTTAAAAGCGGCTCGAAAGAGGCCAATTTGGAAAATAAACTTTGACTTTGACATATACGTTATTCATATATGTAAGACTATAGGCTATTTTTCATTCCCGGAGTTCCCACCAGACGTTACACGGGTGCAACCGCGGGACGCGACTAGTATATAATTCCGTATATTACGATTACATTATAAAGTTCGTTCACGTCGCCACTAAGAGGACGCGTCAATGTATGTGATCGTATAATTAATTCCTAATTATCTCGTTACGTTGATTACAAGTGCGTAATAATCTGTTAGGGTTGGCACATTTAGTTATAGTTTTACATGTAAATTTTTCATTTATAACTAAATATACTTGTAATCCTTGTTCATATGATTTTAAATTACGTATTTGTGTTATTTTTTGTTTTTAAAAATTGCTATTTGACTTTGGATTTTTTTATGAATGACACATAGCGATGAAGAATGATTGCTTGTTTTATGATTACTATTAGTGTCTATAAAACACATTAAGTTTAGTTTCAAGTATTCCAATTAGAAATCGATTCTTATAAGTACACATGTATCTAGTTGTAATGACGTAAGCACTCTTCATACCTTAGACAAGAACTTAGACAATGTGTAGACTTATGTTTAATAGTTAATATTTTAAATCTATTAATTATCATAAATTTTACAACTAATGTATAATTATTATCAATAAAAAAACAAAATCATATTATTTTATTTTCGTGCCTGTCGGTGAAATATGGCTTAATGAACAGTATATAAAACGTATGTACTGCACAGAATACAGATATTTATTTGCAATATAATTACATTTGAATTAAAATTATTTATTAGCAACCCTATCCCAAACCCATTCGTCAAGCGAACGTCAATCAGCCTTAACGGCGTTCGTGATTTACTAATACCATAAAATAATTGTTTTCTCAATGGATGTAAATCATGGACGCCTTTTACGTTCATGTTTGTATGGAATCCCAAGCGGGCTAGGTCTGATTAGATTTTTCAAATGTTTCACCCGCGTAGCTTCTGATCCCGTGGAAACTCAGGGATTAAAAGTAGCCTATATGTTATTCTGATGTATAAGCTACATTGTGGTAAAGTTTCATTCAAATCCATTCAGTAGTTTTTACGTGAAAGAGTAACAAACATCCATACATCCATACATCCATACTTACAAACTTTCGCCTTTATAATAGTAGTAGGATATAATCTTAAAAAAATTATAGTAAGAAGCTAAATCTAAAACTAATTATTGTAAAATTAGTTGTGTAAAGATTGTTTATAAAACCATTTGATAATGAATAAAATGTAGTAATCGCTGGCTTATGATGCAAGGAAACATTTGATTTTCTATTTGTTTGCATTGAATATGCTCTGAAACTACTGGACCGATTTTTTTTGCTAATTTGGAAATCTACATATTGGTCCCACTGGCACAGTGGATGTGGCAAAAGTCTATGCCGCCGAAGGGTGTGGGTTAAATCCCCACGGGTAGAAAATTATGAAGAAAATTGTAATTTTCTACTTTCTAGGTGTTTTTCTATTTAAAGCGTGTATGTATTTACAAAAAAATAGTATGTTTAAGTATGTCTATCAGTTATCTAATCACACAGTAGTAGAAGGCGTAGTGTCAAATGTTCCAGTGCTTACTAAAAATTCTATAGTCAATAAAAATATTAAATCTTGTTTAAATACGATACAATATTTCAATTTTCTCATTTGCTTCAGAGCGAAAATAGCGTGGCAATAACGAAAGTATTCTGAAGACTTCAATTAATGTTTCACAACACAAGTTTATTGGAAATTGATCCTTGAAATCTATCCATTAGTTTCGAGCGCTATTTTATTTTCTTATAACTTCAAATAAGGTTCTAATTTGCTTTCGATTCCAATAAGTCTAATAAGATCTAGATAATTAATTAAATATTCAATATTACATTTCCCTCGTGTATATTTCTAATTTATTATATTTAATTACACGGATCATCTATTTTTTCATAGCATTGATTTAATTTGAATCTATTATTTATTTGTGATTTGTGACGTTATGATTATAAGATATGTTGTCTGATGCTTTTATGAAATCGCGTATATACGCTATTAATTGACCATGAACACAATATATCTATCTACAAGACCTTTTATCTACGTCACTACAAAACTTAATCAAAAACAGTTCAGCAGTTCAGCACCAGTTACTTCCTCAATAATTAAATTATTAGGTTAAATTGGATAACTTGAAATGCAAACCGAGTTTAAACTAGGACCTGAAATTACGGTCTTATCCCAAACATAGTAAATCTTTCATTCGAATCTACCAATTTCACTACTTATAATAACCGACCTTAATACAATAGTAATAAAGTCGTAATTCGATGTTTGTTCTTAAATCAGCGTATAGTAATTTGATTTCACACGACAACCGACCTTACATTAATAATAATAAGGTCCTAATTCAATGTTTGTTTTCAAATCAGCGTAGAGTAAATTAATTCCACGTGACAAGCGACCCTAAGCTTATGAAAATAAGGTTCTAATTCGATGTGTAATCTTAAATCAGCGCAGAGTAAACATCTTCGGGTTGTTTGAATAATCATTTAGTTCTTAACAAAGGGTTGAAGTCTTGTATGGATGATTTTGTAACGAAAGGGGAAGAGAACTCATTAGAAATATTTATGGGTGACGTAGAGTATATAAATATATATTTAATAAAATCATTGTATACACTATCCTTATAACTAATATCCATATTACAATAGGCTTCAAACTAGGCAAAGCCTGTGTCTTGAACACCTTCAGAAATGTACTAAAAGATTTAGTAAGTGGAGGACAGAAGAACAAATTTGCATATGACGAAAACATATATAGAGAACAAACCAACGAATACAATAATTAATATCACAAAACAGATAGGTCTAACCAGTGTTTGTACTTCACTTTCATATCTACGTACATAATAAATAAAAAAAATATTCTGGATATTTAACACAACGCCATCTAGTCCCAAACTAAGCAAAGATTGTACTATTGAAATTGGAAACTGATATACTTAAACATACTATTTTATGTAAATACATATAGGTATACTATAGATAAACACCCAGGTAGTAGAAATAGAATAGAAAATATTTTTATTCGTGTAAACTTTTTACAAAGTACTCATGAAGAGTCATCTTAATCATTTTTAATTTACCTACTAAGATTTAAAAGTTTTATCTATTAAAAAATCTATATAAAAATCCGTTAGTTAATTTTGAAGATGTATAGGGCTATCCGCTGCTGAGTTGTCTATACAGAAAGATAGAAAAGAAAGAAAGACAATAAGTTTATTTACAACACACACAACATTGCAAATCAATAGAAAACCTATATAATCAAACCCCTTTTTGATGGTACATATATGTTTTGTATAGTATGAACAGCAGTATCAACTATGTTTAACATTATTTAGTGAAGTAATATTCATAATTCTGTATCATTTACGTTAAAAATAAGAAATACTTACGTTTCGATATCGTTTTTAGCGATATCTAATTCATGGTCCGTGGCCAACACGCCTCATCCGCTTTTTGATTATAATCTGAAACAAATAATTATTTACATTATTAATGAATGAATGAATGAAAACACTTTAATGTACACACCAAAATAAACATAATATACAAATAAACACAATAAGATTTAATACATGCACATATTATGTGGGAAATATAAGAAAGAAATTGAATTTATTAGAGCCGTACACCGGTCGTCACCAGTAGTAATAAATACATATTCCTGCACATTTAACACAACGCCATCTAGCCCCAAACTAAGCAAAGCTTGTACTATAGAATATAGACATAATTTAAACAATTTTTTTCTTTAAATACAACATAACCGTTTTTAAAGATTAATTATATAAATATACTTTCAAAAGTATTTTTATTCAATGTGGAAAGTACTCGCGTTAAAACAAATGAAAATACTACTCGATACGTTAATAATTTAATGCTACATTAGATAACATACATTTAGACATACCAAGTTTTAAATTATTCAATATACATATTGCAAATAATTTTTTTTTTACTGTATTACATAGAGAAAGTCGCGGGCAGAAGTTGATAACCATTCACTTTATATTACTTATCCAATCTTAGACTAATAAAAACACCGAAAAAATATTAATTTATTATTTATTATTATAATATTTATCAAAGAGGTATAAATTATAATAAAATAACTCGGATATTAAAATTAACAATTTAATTTCAGCCAGAAGTATACATCATATAAAAACGTTAATTTCATAATCCATCAAAATCGGTCCATCACTCGAGCCATGCCATTGTATAAGTATAATAATAATAATTAATTCATTATTGTTAGTTAAAGCGGAAATAACATAATACCATCCAGGTGTCAGTACATGACCTTCTTCTTCTTATTCGTGTCACTCTTGACAGAGTGGTCGTGACCGTCATGTAGAGTCTCTTTTGGCTGTTACTTTTTGTACCATTTCTCGCCACTTCTCTCTGCTCTCTGTCATTCTGGTACACTCATGCACTGGACCACCCACCGCAGACTTGATCTGATCAGTCCAGCGCATGGGCGACCTTCCGCGCGGTCTACTGCCTTCCACTTTACCCTGGACGACAAGTCGCTCTATGGTATTATCGTTTCTTCTTGAAACGTGGCCGAAGAAGCTGAGTATTCTGGACTGTACTACGGAAGACAGACG